>PRKT01000189.1:686975-699891 GCA_003671525.1 Saccostrea glomerata
AACTATAGTTAACGGTTTGTAAACTATAGTTTACAAATCGTGAAACTGTATTTATCAGATAATCTATGTTTTGCAATCGCAAATGATTGTTTTCGGTGTTAAGTATAGTTTACGGTTGTGAAACATAGATTATCGCGTTAACTATGGTTTACAGATGTGAAATATAGATTAACGTTGTTAACTATAGTTTACGGTTTGTAAACTATAGTTTACAACCGATAAACCTAGTTTATCGATTGTGAAACTTTGATTATCTCATTTTTGTGAATTTGGCGTGCCATAAACGTGCTTCACTTGTTATGAAAATTACTATATGTGTACTAAAAAAGTGGGCATCATATTTTATGCATATCTTGCAGGGACAACAATGTACCAATTCTTGAATACTTAATACAATACAAAGTAGCACTGACTAATTCATGATTACACCAGCAGCTCAATTCCCAATGAGTGCACTAAATTTTGAAAAAAGCCAAATTAGGTACATGAACAGTATCCCATGTTTCCAACTATCATTGATGCCCTGGCATACAAAACAAACTAGACAGTGATTCTTAAATATATTCCTCAATAAAAATATACCAATCGTTTGATTTTGAGGGTGCAACTTTTCCTCTGAGTGTACAAAGCATTCCATTCTAAAAAGCAGTGATCAAAATTTAACTTGATTTATTATACTAGCTAGAGTTATATTACTCTAACTGAAGCTCAGTTGACATCGATCCTTTATAAACAATGCCTGTTCTAGTGTAAATGTAAAAAAATTGTATCAGGCTACATCAATTTAATTATGACCGAGTTAATTGTCTACAGCATACAGTCACGTAAAAAGACTATAATGAAATATTGTTTGTAGATTCCTTCCTGACGTTTTAACACTGAGATTTGGCAAATTGGCCTGGGACAGCTAGCGTCCGCTTTAATGGAGGTTTATTTTTCAGTCATAACCAATTAGAAAGGTACAACTATTTTATTTCAACTTGAAGTATGTTTTTATAGCTCACCTCAATGAAGTTGGGGGGAGCTTATGTGATACCCCAGGCACTGGCATCCCAGGTTAAAGTTTTTGGAGCTTTTTTCTTTGTTAGTAGTTTTATGCCATATATTGATCATACATTCATGGTACATATGCTTCTAGTGTGTTTCATTGTACCAGATGAGGTTTCAGATGCTGCAATTGCAGCAAAGGAAAGACCAGGTTAATGTTTTTGGAGCATGTTAACATTTTTGGTTCAGTTTTTGGTGTAGGTCTTATTTCCAAGTAATTATAAGCCCTATGATGACCAAACTTGCATGGATGATACATCTAAGAATGCATACAACTAGACTTGCTACGGATGCTGAATCTGACCTACATTTTCTATATGAGTGAACAGGTAAATGTTATTGATGCAGTTCTCTATTTTAAGTAACTATGAGCCCTGTGATGACCAAACTTGCATGGATGATACATCTAAGGATGCATTCAACCAGACTTGCTACAGATGCAGGATCTGACCTAAATTTTCGAAGTGCCACCCACCGTTCAGTCCTTATAACACCATCTACAACAATGAAGTCCTGGGAAATTGAAAAGAAGGACTAAGATGAAAAAAGGCAAACAAACATATGTACAAAAGAAAACACTTTGTTAAGAATTTGGAAGGAGTTTAAAACATAGGTAATCAGAGATTTCAGAGCCCACCTCAACAAATGTTGTCTTTATGAAAGGCAAAGTCCCACAATTAAATAACATCTAACATATAAGTTTACATCCCAAAATGGAAACTTCATGCAATTTTGATCTAGCTGATAGGGTTTGCAATTAACTGGTTGCCCATCAAGAAAATTATCTGGAAAATGCATATGGGGCCGGGTCCAGCATCAGAAGCAAGTCTATCAGTATCCATCCCTAGATGCATCATTTATGCAAGTTTGGTCATCATAAGGCTCATAGTTACTTGGAAATGAGAGCTGCACCAAAAACATTGACCTGTTCACACATCCAGAAAATTTAGGTCAGATCCTGCATCTGTAGCAAGTCTGGTTGTATGCATCCTTAGATGTATCATCCATGCAAGTTTGGTCATCACAGGGCTCATAGTTACTTAAAATAGAGAACTGCATCAATAACATTTACCTGTTCACACATCCAGAAAATTTAGGTCAGATCCTGCATCTGTAGCAAGTCTAGTTGTATGCATTCTTAGATGTATCATCCATGCAAGTTTGGTCATCATAGGGCTTATAATTACTTGGAAATAAGACCTACACCAAAAACTGAACCAAAAATGTTAACCTGCTCCAAAAACATTAACCTGGTCTTTCCTTTGCTGCAATTGCAGCATCTGAAACCTCATCTGGTACAATGAAACACACTAGAAGCATATGTACCATGAATGTATGATCAATATATGGCATAAAACTAATTACAAAGAAAAAAGCTCCAAAAACTTTAACCTGGGATGCCAGTGCCTGGGGTATCACATAAGCTCCCCCCAACTTCATTGAGGTGAGCTATAAAAACATACTTCAAGTTGAAATAAAATAGTTGTACCTTTCTAATTGGTTATGACTGAAAAATAAACCTCCATTAAAGCGGACGCTAGCTGTCCCAGGCCAATTTGCCAAATCTCAGTGTTAAAACGTCAGGAAGGAATCTACAAACAATATTTCATTATAGTCTTTTTTCGTGACTGTATGCTGTAGACAATTAACTCGGTCATAATTAAATTGATGTAGCCTGATACAATTTTTTTACATTTACACTAGAACAGGCATTGTTTATAAAGGATCGATGTCAACTGAGCTTCAGTAAGAGTAATATAACTCTAGCTAGTATAATAAATCAAGTTAAATTTTGATCACTGCTTTTTAGAATGGAATGCTTTGTACATTCAGAGGAAAAGTTGCACCCTCAAAATCAAACGATTGGTATATTTTTATTGAGGAATATATTTAAGAATCACTGTCTAGTTTGTTTTGTATGCCAGGGCATCAATGATAGTTGGAAACATGGGATACTGTTCATGTACCTAATTTGGCTTTTTTCAAAATTTAGTGCACTCATTGGGAATGAGTGCTACTGTGTATCGTATTAAGTATATTCAAGAATTGGTACATCGTTGTCCCTGCAAGATATGCATAAAATATGATGCCCACTTTTTTTAGTTGTACTGTTGGGTGCATTTGCTGTTTCCACATCTTGGAAGATCAGCATGTACTGGCTATGCATCATCCAGCTGTTTCTATCAGTGTCCAGTTGGGTGCATCTGCTGTTACATGTCTTGTTCAGAACATCTGCTGTTTCCACATCTTGGAAGATTAGCATCCTTTGGCCCTGCCTCTTCCAGCTGTTTCCACCATGCCATGTCCTTGTTTGCTATCACAAGCTTTCTTATTGTCTCTGACCAGTATAGCTTAAAATAAGCCAGGCCTAAAATAAAAAGTCAGCTAGTTAATTTGACATGGTCAATTAGATGATCTTGAATCACTATTATGTCAGTTACATGTACCTGATCAGTGTCAGTTATCTCCTTTGAAATGTCTTGTTTGGGGTGTCAATATCATCAGACAAGTCTCCTCCAGTTGTATCCATCATGTCCTGTTGGGTCCATCTTCTGTATTCACCAAGTCAAGTTGGGCGCATCTGCTGTTTCCTTCACGTCCTGTTGGGTGCATCTGCTGTTTTCATCAAGTCCAGTGGAGTGCATCTGCTGTTTCCACCAAGGCCAGTTTAGTGCATCTGCTGTTTCCATCATGTCCTGTTGGAATTTGGCTTACATTCCTCTTCATTTGTAGTGAATTGTCCAACTACAAAATACTAAAAAAAAATTAAAATAGAGCTGAAATAATCATATAGATATAGTAAAACTCCTTTAGTTTGAACAAGGAAATTGGGAATTCACAAATATAGCGAATTAAGTTATCTTAAATCCCCAGCTATATTTATTTAACAATTTTTTATAAGGATATAACGAATTATGTATATAGCGAAGTAATTTCATAGGTCTAAGTGACTTCCTTATAACCATGTAATACTGTAATAAGGCCCTCACTGAGACAGATGTTTTGGGTGAAACACACTGTTTCCTCTCTATACAACATGTCTAATATTGATGATGCTAATGCACAATGCAACAATAAACATTAGACACATTCATAAGAATAACAATAACAAATCAAGCTCATAACAATAACAATTAACAAAAACTCATAACAATAACAAATAAATAAAAATCTCAACCAAAGCAAATAACTAAAACTCATAACAAATAACTAAAACTCATAACAACTGTCACAATAATAAATAACTAAAACTCATAACAATAACAACTAGCTAACACTCATAACAATAACAAATAACTAAAAATCACAACAAAGTTAAATAACTAAAACTCATACAACAAAAACTCATTACTGCCACAATAACAAATAATTGAATCATAACAATTTCAACTAATAAAAACTCATAAAAATAACAAATAACTAAAACTCATAACTATAACATTACAGATAACTACATGTAATATCCTCCTATACATGTAAATATAACAAATGACTGATCCTCATACCAATAACAAAAAACTAACATATTCAAAACAATAGCCAATAACTTGTAAACTGATAGATAACAAATATCTATCAATCATAACATTAACATTATGACTCAATAACAAATACTGGTAACATACATTTAACAACACTAAATATCAATAACAACCAAATAAACAAATAACAACAAAAACTAACACATTTAACAAATTAAAAAACAAAAAGTAAGAATTAAATAACAGAGACCTAACATCAAAGAAATACAAAGAAAAACCGCTATTCCAGCGTTGTTGCATGCTGTTCCAATCCAAGCTGCCTAGCCTCCTCTAAGTCCTCCAACGATGAAGAGCCAGCCAAATCCTTATTACATCACCTCTAACGACGAAGTGCCAGCCATCTCCAAGTCCAACGTCTCCAACGATGAAGTCCCGGCAAAGAGAGAACAGAGATGATTAGACAAAGAAAAAACAACACAACAAAAACCAAATTGAATAAACTATTACAAAAAATTGATGACCACTTCGTGTCTCCCTGCAGAAAATAACAGAAGATACTATTTCAAGTTCAAAACTCTTGAACTATATTACTGTGTATCAAAACATCGGACATTACCTGCGATTGAAGCACAACAGGAAGATTTCCAGCGCCTAAATCTGCACTACCTACTGAGGTACCTAATGTCCAATTTACTGAATACAGTCCACTGTGTTCATCCAGGATTTCAAATGTTAATTTTGGATTATTTGTTACATTTTCCGACGACTGGTGCGAACCATCCTTTATAAAATGTATTTCAGGACCACTTGAATCCATACGAATAACCAGTGATTCACTTAAACGGTTGCCTATTATATCGACTGCGGTAAGTGTAATATCGTACACCTCACCATCCTTCGAATCCAGCAAATGACAAAAGGATTGATTAAAGATATTTGAAACCGAGTTGTTCAGTAACATTTCTTTATTTCTCTTGATGACATAGAGAAACTCAATAATTCCATCCACATTTGGCGTTCCACTGACTGGGAGTTGGCCTTCAAGCTGCTCATATACTCCGCTATACAGTTTATGAAAGTCTGGTTTGATTTTCCGAAGTAAGTTGTGGTGAACGTTGAAACTATTGAAGTATCGTCCAGACCAGCTAACGCATATTTCCCCATGGTTTATTTGCCATGTGAAATTTGTTGCAGAATTTCCAGATGGCAGAGTTACTTTGCAGGCGTTATTGGTTTTTATTTTTGACGAGATATCAAACAAAACAAATCGCCTGGCCAATTTGAAGTTCCCTGCTTTATCGCCAACTTCTAAACTAACCCCATATAGCGCCGGTTGTCGATCAGGCAACTGTATAACATTAATATCACGTGTAAGTTTATAAGTCAGCAAAGACTTTTCATCCATTGCGAGTGTAAATGAATCAATTTCACGTATTTCGTGTATAGTAAGAAAATAGCTGTCAACACCTGAGGCTTCATTAGCCGTCAATGGCCATGGATGAGAATCATACCAGCCTGCCACTGAAATTCTCAAATCTCTAGATTTTGTTATGCGATCTTCTATAATCAGTGTTTCATTATGTAAACAGGAACTATTTTCTGAACAATGTTTTGGCGGTGAAGAGTCGTACATCATGCATACTTCACGTGATGCCTCTGTAGAATTATAAATGTGGTATTGTGATATTGTTCCTGAAAAATCTTTAGTTCGAAGGTATCCACCGCCATAGGACGTGAATTTCAAACAGAACCTAGATGGATGTAGCATTATGACAATTTGTTATTTCTTTGTTGGATGAAGATGAGAAATGTTTTTGCATGATAGAACAGTTTGAAATAAAATTTATTTTCTTAACTTGTTAATGTAAATGTAGTTTCATCTTTCCTGGCCTTGTGCTCTTGAGAAGAAATTTTTTAAATGCCATCAAATTTTTACTATTTTTATTTCCCCTTGCAAGAGAGCTTGGCCTATTCTATTTTTCAATTAATCATAATATATAAATTTATACAGAAAATTAAACATAATTATATGATCTTGAATCATGACAGCTGGTTTACTGAATTATTCAAGATATTTTTCAAAGAAAAAAATGGTGTTCCATTAATTTTAAATGTAAAAGGAAAGTAAAACAACTTTTGTATGTTTTTAATAATGAGATGTTCATTCGAAACTTCTGTGTTTCGTGAAGATGAATAATTTTAAAACGTACCGTTCTCCGTCTTCAAAATGCCACGGTGTCTCAAAATTCATTTTGCATGATATAACACTTCCATATGGGTTGGTATTCCTAAACCCATTAAAGGTACATCTGTTAAATTGATGAGGTTCAAGTACTCGGAGCTGTGTGCGTGTTCCTATGATTGATGAGAACAGCTTAGTGTTTATCGGTTATCAGTCACAACAAATTATATTTAAGGACAATCTATGTTTAAAATTGTGTCTAAGAGTTAAACAAGAGGCCCAAGGGCCTTATAGGTCACCTGAGTATCGTGTAACAACTTTCCAACAATTTAATTTGGTTCGTACTTCGGTTTATTTGGTTCGGTGGTTTTAATCCAAAAGCCATAAAATTAAGATTTTGAAAGAGGCACCATTGCTTATCATAATTATACACTTAGCATGCTTACTTTGGTTTCTTAATACCCAGAGGTAGATCAGAGTAACAAAGAGAAAATGCATTTCCGATTTATAACCACCAGTTGTGCACCCCACCCTACAGAAACATATTTCGAAATTTTTGAAATTTTATCATAAATTTTATTCCATCATAAACGGTTGATTAATACCAATTGCAAAGAGCAGATTTCAAAGCATTAATTTATTTTCAGAAAGAGTACCCCCGGTACCTCTGACCCAGGGGAGCTGAAATTAACCATTTTGAAAGAGGCACCTTTCTTTATCATAAATATGTAATTTATAAATATATATTATTAAATATATAAGAAATAAGATATCATTTTTAAACATCTATTGGGATATAAATACGGGTTGGTCACGAGATTAAATTGCATAAAGCGGGACATTATGATAAATTTAATCTCGTATCAACCCGTATTTTTAGCCCGATAGATGTTTTAAAATGATACCTTATTACTTATATTTACATTTGACTTATTTATACTTTATATTTGCACTAGAGAGTTTCTTAGCGGCAAAGGAGAAAGATTTTGAAGGAGTTTGGTCCCAATATTTTGATCAAATACAGTAACCGAACATAAGCGCAATCAATATTCAGCCCAATTATTTTTTCATCCAGATGTCTTCCTCAATGGGAATGGAGAGCATTACTTGACTTGTACCCAGGTTTTGTAATGATTGCAAAATTAATTCTTTTATATTTCAATATGAATAAAGAACTTGCTATTTGCTTTTGCAGTTGCATTAGGTCGTAGTCATAATAACCAGCCCAAAACAACCCTTTCGAATTCGTTCATGTTGAAATATTTTTTTATTAAATACACCATGTATGTTTTTAAACTGTATTTTTCCCAGAACCTTATTTTACTTACTATGTATGTTCATTCTGGACACTGATACTGAAGATTTTACAATGCCAAATGAATAATCGTAAATCCGATCCGGTTTTGGTGTTGAAACATGAACATTCAATGCAAATTCAAAAACAAATGAAGAATGTTCTGGCTGAAAATTCATAAAATTCGACTTTTCTTTCAGGCATGATCCTGTAGATGTTGAATTCTTTACTTCTCCGGCATTGCTTTCTACTCCTAGTCGACAAGTGAGCAAAGTTGGAGAAATATTTACTGAAATAAAATAGGAAATGTCATGACATTGTTATTTTTTTTAAGTTATCTTCTTTTGGCCTAAAAGAACGAATACCCTTATGTAAGGACATTTATGTACATACAATCACAGATTTTGGTGGAGTCTCTCGATGACAAAGAAAATCCATCGTCACAAGCACAGTTTTTGGCCAAATATCCCTCACAAGTGCCAGGCCAACACCAATTTTGCTTCCAAGAACAGGTTGCTATATCATATTTCAAGAATGATAAGAGTATTGATTAAACACACTATTAAATGTATCATTACTATCATTCCAAAAGATAATTTTTTTTTTTGTTCTTTAACGGCCCTCCAGAATTTCTCACTTATATGTAGACGCTACCACTTGCCGGTGAGTGACCTATTCTCGGTACTCAGGGCTATTGAGCAGTGTAGGATCTTTTTCATGCTAGCACCAACTGTGACACGTGATCTCAGTTATACGGTTTCATCCGAAGGACCGGTCTCCACATTCCACAGTGGGATTCAAACCCGTGACGTAAGAACTCTTTAAACTCCGAGATCCTGGAGCAGATGCTTTACCACTATTGCGCCACGCGGGCGACGAAAATTTATTGGAATGTGAAGTATGACAGTGACCGAATCTTGTCAAGTCCTAGGATTTCGAGCAAGTTATCCCTTAATTTATAATTTTTGAAGGTCTCTGCTATGCAGGAGGAAATTTCATTTAATGGATCTTTCAAATATTTCTGTGAAATATGATTTTGTAATTCAAAGACTGATATAATCTATTAATATTCTATGTAAAATATTTATAAGTAGGCAAATTGTCGCCTGACATTTTGGAATGTCGAATGACGGATGGCCGACTTTAAACTGACAGCCGATGGTCGGAAAATGATCAAAGGTTGGTCGACGGATTTCTTCAATTGCAGACAAAAAAATTAACTTGGACCGATGGACAAAAAAATAGTCCACCGAAAAAAGAGGTTCAAAATCGGATAAGACAATGGCTAACGAACTGCTGACTGTCACCGGAAGAATCCCATTTTTGCTTCAAAAAACTGTCTGCCGAAAGTCTTTTTTGGAAATGTGATTGAGGTTATTGTCCGTGTAAAACCCCAGTCACATTTCCAAAAACGACCAACAGCCGACGGAATTTGAAGCAAAAATGGGATTCTTAGGGTGACAGTCGGCAGTTCATCGGCCGTTGTATTGCCCGATTTTGACCTCCTTTCTTGTCGGCCGACTAAGTTGGTGTCCATCGGTCCAAGTAATAATTTTTTCTGCGTCGATGGCCGATTTCCTTAATTGAAGTTATCCGTCGACCAACCTTCGATCATCGTCCGACCACCGGCGGTCAGTTTATTAAGTCGGTCGTCCGTCGTTGGACAATAAGGGTGTCAAAATTTCGGCCGACTGTTAAAATCAAACTGTAGCACAGAGCTCGATGATCGGGCGACGATTGGCCGACTTGTGAATATTTCACCAATTAAGGATGCATAACACAAACAAAATTTTGATGCATATATATACAGTGTGTATATATATATATATATATATATATATATATATATATATATATATATATATATATATATATATATATATATATATATATATATATATATATATATATATATATATATATATATATATATATATATATATATATATTGAACGGAACTAGCATAATAATTAATCCGTAAGGTATATAGAAATCTTAAGTATTTTTTGCTGCTTAAATATGCGCCATTTGTCGTTTTTTTTAATGCAATTCTAAACAAAATTTTGCACACATTTTCAACATCGAGTCACAAATCACAATCTTACAAAAGACTGCCACTTTGCCTTGCAAACATAACTCACGTCACCTGTCTGAATATGGATCTATGAAAAATTTTGCTGATTTCTAAGGCTACACCAATACAAGTTTTTGTTCGTCGGACCCGCACTCTCCTATTGAAACTAACCTATACAAATAATATTAATTTAAAATCCCCGCACCATGGGAATTCCGTGCTGTTTTTTGTTCCATTTCCGCTCTATCTATAGAACTTTTAATCTACTTACTCTGCAAATCAGAAAAAATATAATTGTCCGCTTAAATTTTTTCACACCCCGCCTAAACATTTTGCCCACAAAAAATAAATACTATTATTATTTAACCGCTAGCCCGCTCGTACTTTTCTAACATTTCAAACTTCTTAACAGGATTTTAAAATTTAATATTTTACATTTTTACCTTAAATGTTCAGAATTCAAATTTCCAAAAACGATTTTCGCTTTGAAAGTTGAGAAACGTTTTGGTTTTTTTGATATATGGTATTTTGAATATTTCAATAGCTTAAAAACTTACGACTTTTCAACTTTATACACAACCATTCCCCACGATTAATTAAAGTCCAGGCTCTTCAATATCATTGACAGCTGGTTTTTCAATAAAAATTGAACTCGTAAATTTACTTACCTTGACATTGCTCATTTGCAAAATCTTTTTGTTAAAAAACATTCTGATTGTACACACAAGTACTGTAGATCACTAAATTTTCGCGACACCTTCTTTTCGCGAAATAGTCATTGACTCTTGATAAGCGAGACAAAATTTTCACGAATTGTGGTTCTTGCTCTATATTATCCTAAGGAATACTATTATACGCGAGAATTAAAATTTCGCGAGCACACTGTCTCGCGTAATTACGCGAAAATAAAGTTCTCGCGAATAAAAAGTGATTTACAGTACTCTGAAGTCGACATCAAAGAGATGCTTGAGTTCTGCTTGACAATATCTATGTTAATATTGGAGACCAGGTCTTTGCACAATCTATTGGAATTCCCATCGGTACGAATTGCATGCCGTTATTAGCAGACCTATTTTTGTATTCATATGAAGCAGAATTTGTGCAAATTTTTCTGCGTTAAAAGAAGAAAACACATGCTGTGGCCTTCAACATATCGACGACTTATTGTCAATTAACAATTGTAATTTCCATTCTTATGTCGATATGATATATCCTGGTGAGCTTGAGATAAAAGATACCACCGAGTCTGACACATCTGTTTCATATTTGGATATTTTACTTGAAAAGACGTTAATGGTAATCCAACAACCAAGCTCTATGATAAACGTGATGGCTTTAACTTTTCTGTCATCAAATTTCCTTATGAAGCAATTTTTCTTCATCACATGCATACGGAGTTTATGTATCTCAGTGATTCGATACGCAAGAGCAAGCTCTACTAATGAACAATTTCTAAAACGAGGTAAATCATCGACAAACAAGTTGATGAAACAAGAAAATCAGTAGTCTCGTTTGAAGTCATCATTTCGTCATCATTTCGTCAGGTAAGTTCTATGATCGATACAATGACCTTATGAGGAGAGTTAAGCGCATCAGAAACCTTTGGCTAGCGGAGATGTACACGGACCAGTTTAACATAACGATAAATTATATTTGCTAACATGGCCATTGTATCGACCATAGAATCTGCAAAATGTTGACTTTACAGGGACTTTTGTGTCCTCATTTAATTTGTCAATAGCCCTCTTTTTAGAATTTATTTGTATTTAAGGCATGCTCTTGACTATAGAATCAACTGGGAGACTTTAACTTCGTAGGCAGGTTATGATGATGCATTGTATAAATATAGGAAGTTAACAAAAGAAAAGGTATTTAAAGTCATCAATCCTGGAACTCACAAATTTATCCCGTCTGAATGATATGCATGACAAATTCGAAATACAAACCGTACGTCGGTTATTTTAACGTTCGTTGACCATTTTGTTCTTTCTTATTCATTCGTTTTAAACGGCACTAAACGGTGAGGTTCGTTAGTTGACCTTACGCTACATTTCCGACATTTGTGTGGGATTTGTTTAATACGTTGATTGCAAGAGCTTTCAATGCAGCAGAAGACAATTTTCAGTAATGCCTTATCAAAAGATGTGTCCCGTTTCTTCATTTGTGTGACACATGTTAGTGTGTGACGGAGTCTCAAATGGTGTCTATAATAGCAGGTGACGCATGCATTTCTTAAAACGCTCATTTATCACATGTATATACATAGCGAATGAATGAAACAAGTCAGTGTTATTATACCCGCACTTTCTAAAGAAAGTTCGGGTATATTGTTGTTACTCATGTCCGTCCGTCCGTCCGTCCGTCTGTCCGTCCGTCCGTCCGTCCGTCTGTCACACTTTTCTTCCCTGACCTCTTCCTTTTTACACAGTAGCTTAATCATCTTTTGGGAGATGGTTGGTGGGGTCATGTAGATGTGCAGTAAGGTTTTGGAATTTTGATTTTGCACCGGGGGGTCAAATGGGGGTCGAAAAATGATGTTTTTTATGCAAAAAGCCCCGTCTTCCCTGAACTCCTTCTACATTTTACTCAGCAGCCTAACCAGCTTTTGGGAGATGATTGGTGGGGTCATGTAGATGTGCAGTAAGCTTTCGGAATTTTGATTTTGCCCCGGGGGGTCAAATTGGGGTCGAAAAATGACGTTTTTTAAGCAAAAAGCTCCGTCTTCCCTGAACTCCTCTTACATTTTATTCAGCAGCCTAATCATCTTTTGGAAGATGGTTGGTGGGGTCATGTAGATGTGCAGTAAGGTTTTGGAATTTGGATTTTGCCCCAGGGGG
>PRKT01000189.1:702505-746248 GCA_003671525.1 Saccostrea glomerata
TATGTCGTTGAGAAAGTAAATTTAAAAAGTTCCAAATTATGGGCAAAATATTTATCTGAATCTAATTAAGTAATTTACTTCAATCATTAATTAAATTCTGTTATTTCAGACTGGTAATGAATTAAGTATTCAAAATACAGATGTGAGGCTCATAGATCATATGGTCACCTGAAAATTTTATGTTCAATTTGACGAATACATGTACGGTGATAATTATAGAATTATTTTGACTTCTTCCTTGGAAAGTCCAATATGAAGGAGTGTGTATTTAAAGGCAAACACCATAGTGTATTACTGTCTCATGACAGCATCTAGTGCTAATTTGTAAAAGACAAACCATCGCATGCTCTTTGTGTTGAGGAAACAATATAAATGGAATATGCAGCACTTGATCTTTGGTCTGTACACTTCGTGCAAACGTAATCATCTCTGGTTGTACATCTGTATTTTTCGCAGTGATCTGGTTTCACACATGCTGTGAAAATTAAATTGCATTGTATTTTACTGTATGACATCATATTATTCTAATGCATTTTAAGTGACAATAATAAACTTATAAAACTGGATAGGAATATCAAGGACAAGGAACATAAATACAATGTATATTGAAAAAATATATATTCTCTCTCTCTCTCTCTCTCTCTCTCTCTCTCTCTCTCTCTCTCTCTCGTTTAACTGTTTTGACACTGCCTTCCGTAAGATATTTACGGATAATAGCAAGTTAACCGTTATCCAAATTCTTACAAGTCCAGTGTAGACAAGGTGAGCTTGCAAATTCATTAACACATGCATTTAAAAGACTTCATTTTATTTTTATGTACATTAAAGTACAGATCTTCTATCTGCGTTTATTTCAACAAACAACATTTATGTAGTTAAACACAAACATCTGGATGACAAAAACTATTTAAAACGCAGTTAAGGTATGTCAATTCAAAAATTCATAAAGAAACAAGATTTATGAGGGTCTATTTCTTGTGGTGGCAGGGTGTTAAATTTAGCAGAAAATTCTTCAAATTTACAAATTTATCAAATTTAATATCATGGAACTTAATTCGCACATACTTTTACTCGGAGAATATGTTCCATTCTAATATGCTTCAGGTCTCAATCTATTTTATCAAAATAAATTTTACACCTGCCCTCAACAAACTCCGTCAAGAAATGAAGATATATTAAAGAAATCAAAATAAAATTTACACATTTTTTGGCCAGGAAGTCGGATATTTTGACCAATATTTTAATATTTATATAATTACATTACAGATCCCAACTTTTTTTTTCATTATTTTAAACTACTAGATGCTTTCGACCAAATAGCTCTTAAGTCATAGAAAGTTTTATACAAGGAAATAATTCATTGTCTATTTAAATGTTGATACCCCAACTAGATACTTTTTAGTGCAAAAAAGTCACACATTAATTTATGCGCAATGTGATTTGTACTTTGATCAATATCATATAGGCTATTTTATATAAAATAAGATTATAATGATTGCCATGTTTACTCATAATAAATATGATAAACGTTAAAGTGATTAAGCAAGGAGATACAATTTAAAAGCAAAAAGGTCAACTTGATTGTACCGTAGCTTAGTAAGATGCACACTGACCCCACCCCCATTTTCTTAGCGATTGAGTCATCTTGTGTGAGTACTCATCTTAACTAATTCCAGGAGTGACATACCTTAAGGAAAAATACTTGTCATATATCTCTTTCTGACGAGCCTTAACGTATGTTCAGTCGGTATTACAGTACTCGCTCCGTGATCCCAAGGTCGTGCGTTCAAACCGATGCATTTTATTTCCGGAATTTTGCATAGAATTTCCGACAGTTTTTCCATTACTTTTCCGAAAAGTATTTATTTTATTTCGGGCATATTTTTTTTTTAATTTCCGGCATTTTTGGACATTTGCTCCGCGGCAATTTAATGTCAATCAAGAAAGTGAAAATAAAATCTAAACTTAATTCAAACCACATTTTCAACATTTAAATAAAAACATAATACTAGTCTTTTGTATATATACATACATGTAAAAATAAAATCTGGTTTAAAAAAAATAATTGCCTTACATCAAAGCTCTGCCCAGAAATATTATACGCTTTACAGGTATTTAATTTTACACGCTAGATATTTTTAAAATAAGACGTACATGTACTGATTGAAGATATACAGATCCTAGGGGGGCTGGTTTTATTGTCTTTTAGCGACTTGATCAATGGGCCATGGAAAATTAACCGATTCCTTGTCAAAAGATTTTTTTAATGGAGATGATTCCGCAGTATTTAATTTAAACTTGTAAACTCCGTATTTAGAAGCCTGAGTGCCATTGTGATCATGACTTTATCTTATATTTAAGGAAGAATGTAAATATTTCACAAACAAAATAGAAAACAAAATAAAAGTAAAGTAAAGTAATACATTAACCTTGACAACTAACGGTGTAATCGTTCAAAGACCGACAACTATTAGATTCAATCGTTCTGCAAAAATATCCAGCTCCACAGTTACGTTGATTACACAGTCTATTTTTCATCCATCCACACTGTAAATACAAATTAAAACGATAAAGTTGAATTGATCATCTCATTTAAAAATAAATTTTGCCTTTAGTTTTCCTTTGCGAGTGTCATTTTAAGTTCACCTTTGCAAGTACTTTACTTTGAATTAGAGGTACTGTGTACACTGAGTTCAATAAATGATACCCAACCTCCCATCTGATTATAATAGCAAAGTCCATGTTTTGCTCTTAGAGACCAAAAATAAGTTTCAGATCAAAGGGTAAAATAAAAAGGTCACATGGACATTATGTAATAAAAATTCTGTGAAAGTCTCATTAAATTTTATATAGTGGTTTGAGAGGAGTTGTGGATAAGAGATGGGTAACCTTTAAAAAGAATGGTTGTGTCCATGTTTTTTCTATGGGAAAACATGTTTCCAAACATAAAGTAAAATAGGAGGTGCACAATGGCACTATGTAACAATGATTTAGTGAAAACCTCTCTAATTAGTGGTATAAGAGGAGTTGAGGATAAGAGATAGGTACTTCAAAGCGTAACAGACGGACGGACATCCCGATCACTATATACCATCCCACTTTTCAAGTGATGGGTATTAAAAGATCAGGCATTTGTATGGATAGATGATGTAGTTTGCCTTGCATTTTTAATGGGTAGGCTTTAGTAGATGAAAGACTATCAAAAAAGGCATCCTTAATTAATGAAATTACGGGGAACATGTCTTAAATTTTTTCGTCGAAGAAGGATATATTTTATTGCATGAAAATAAATCAATAATAGTTCTTTGCATTTTTCTCGAATACATAACAAATTCAAAGTTTATGTGTATTTGAACTTGAAACTGAAATATTTAAAAATACATTTTAATATTTTTTTTAATCAGAAAACGAGTTTAAATATTATTTCTCTTTCTGTTACCATGGTTGTAATGTACAAACTGGGAAACAGATGTTTTTCCTCTGAATGTGTAAATGAGTGCGTTACTGAAGAGGATAATTCGGAGTTAGATATTTGTGTTATTATTATACTTTGGGCAATGAAACTTGCATATCCGAAACAAGTGCCTGTGGTACTGTGCAACAATATATTCGAGAAGTGGTATAAATCAGATTTGGATGCTTAAAAATTCCAGGAAACTTTTGGAAAATTTGAAATTACAAGAATTAACTAAAATAAACAGTTTTAAAACGTACCACTTTCAACCTTATGCTTAACCATTCCCCACGATGAATTAAAGTCCTGGGTTTTTTATTTCATCGACAGTTGCTTTTTCAATAAAAATGGAACTCGTATTTTTACCTACCTTGTCATTAGTCATCTGCGAAACTATTTTGTTAAAAATACATTCTGATTGTAAACACAAGTACCCTGAAGTTGAAATTGAAAAGAAGCTTGAGTTTCTGATTGACATTAGCTGTGTGGTTTTTGGAGACCAGATCTTCCAACAATCTATTGAAATCTAATAAGTGAAAAGAAGAAAACACAAATTGCTGTGGACTTCAACTCGACATTAAGATACTAGTATATCGACGACATATTGTCAATTAACAATGGTTATTTCCATTTTTATTTCGATACGATATATTTCTGTATCAGCATGAGATAGATATCAGAGAGTCTGACACATCTGTTTCATATTTGGAATATTTTACTTGAAAAGGGCGTTAATGGTAATCAAACAACCAAGCTTTATGATAACCATGATAACTTTAATTCTTCAATCTTCAATGTCCATTACTTATGCAGCAATATACCTTCATCGCCCGCATATGGGGTTTATATCTCTCAGTTGATTAGACACGCAAGAGCATGTTCTATGCATGTACATTTCTATAAGGTCAGTTATTGACAAACAAGTTGCTGAAACAAGAATATTAGCAGTCTTGTTTAAAGGCATCATTCCGTTAGTTTTATGGTCAATACAATGAAATGAGTCAAATGCTGACTGACGTTTTTCATACTAATTGTTTGTTAGGCTATAATTTACACATTCAACGTCGTCGGATTTTTCCGTTATTTACCAATCATGACAAGGAGGTGACCGGTAGGCAGGGGATGTTCAGTTCTCCATGACACCTGATCCGTCATCTGATGTTTCGGGGGTCCGTGTTTGCTCTGCTCCTATTTTGTACAGTTTAATGGGCTTGAATACTGTTCGTTATCTCCATGTATTCTATTCTATGTTTCCAGGCATTTCTCATAGTTTATTATCATTTTTAAAAAAAGGTGGGGTTGGGGTAAAAAACATTTTTCAATAGATCTACTTTATCCTTGCTTGTGTGATAATTTTCGGCGAATATTGGTGCTCAGTAGTAACATTTTTTAAAAATCTCCCTATACACTTGTTGAAAAATATGTGTAATATTTTGTACACTGATAAACCCCTGTAAGGAAGCCCGTTTAGGACCTATCAAAAATATTTTTGAATTCGATATAACGAATTGTCGAATTTGTTAGAAAAAAAATAATTCGTTATAACAATTTCTTTGAATTCGTTAAAATGAATTTAATCTGTTATAACAAAAAAATGTTTGTTAAACTTAAACTCGTTTACACGAATTCTTAAATTTGTTATATCGAATTTAATTCGTTTATACAAATTCTTCATTTTGTTATAACGAATTAAATCTGCTGAAACGATTTTGACGAATTGTGATACCGAATCTGAAGCCCATTTAGGACCTATCAAAAATATTTTTGAATTCGTTATAACGATTTTTGAATTCGTTATAACGAATTTAATTTGCTAAAACAGATTTTTAGAATTCGTTATAACGAATTTGATTTGTTAAAACAGATTTATTGAATTCGGTATAACGAATTTAAATTGTTATAACAGATTCATTGAATTCGTTATAATAAATTTAATTTGTTATAAGATTCATTGAGTTCGTTACAACAAATTTAATTTCTTATTACAGATATATTGAATTCGTTATAACGAATTTAATCTGTTATTACAGATTTGTTGAATTCGTTATAACCAATTCAAAAATTTGGTTATAGCGAATTCAACAAATCTGTAATAACAGATTAAATTCGTTATAACGAATTCAATATATCTGTAATAACAAATTAAATTCGTTCTAACGAATTCAATGAATCTGTTATAACAAATTAAATTTATTATAACGAATTCAATGAATCTGTTATAACAATTTAAATTCGTTATACCGAATTCAATAAATCTGTTTTAACAAATTAAATTCGTTATAACGAATTCTAAAAATCTGTTATAACAAATTAAATTCGTTATAACGAATTCTAAAAATCGTTATAACGAATTCAAAAATATTTTTTGATAGGTCCTAAATGGGCTTCCGTAGAATCCAAATACATGTATATATTTTTCTATAGGCCCTAATCGTTGAATTCGTTTAAACAAATTTAATTTGTTATAGCAAATTCAAATTTAGTTTGTTATAGCAAATTCTAGATTCGTGTGAACGAATCTGATTTGTTATCACAAATTTTATAATTCGTTTAACCAAATTTAATTCGTTATAACAAATACTAAAATCCGTTTAGACGAATTTAATTCATTTTTAAATTTGTTATTACGAATTAAACAAATTTGTAATAACAGATTAAAATCGTTATAATGAATTTAAAGAAACTGTAATAACGAATCAAATTTGTTATAACAAATTCGACAATTCCTGATATCGAATTCAAAAATATTTTTGATAGGCCCTAATTGGGCTTTTGTACCCCTTTTTACCTAATGCCTGCATCAATATTGTAATTAATGCGCACAGCGGATGTTACAATGAACCTTTGTTTACCTTATAAGGCTATTATTATTTATGGGCAGTGGATCGTACATCGAACAACTAACCAATTTTTAAATGCATAGCAACTTTTTTATTTCGAACACTTGATTCGGGTCAATCTGTGATCATGGAATATTAATACAGAAAACTGTTCGTATGAAGAAGAAAAAATGGAACTATGAAAGATGTCCAGGGCGTTTGTAATTTGCTGTTAACGAGAAAATATGTGTAACAAAATGTAGTCTGTGCCAAGTTCAGAACCCAGCGCTTTTAGGGTAAAGGAAACGAGCAGCTTCTTTTTACATAACAATACCCGTGAACACATGTGTTTATGGTTAGGATATCCACCTGACAACTGTATACAAACACAAATCGCCTTGCAGTATAGATTTGAGAAATCTAGAATTAAACGTATATTTAACCAAATTTAGCCCACAATTCAATTTTCATTTTCATTCAACTGTTTTCCCAGAGTCATGTTGGTACCCCAGTAGCTAATCTGACACCAATAAATATAGTCCCAGTTCCCATGCAGGAATGTTTTGTCCAAAAACAAAATTATACATAAAGATTGAACGAATTCAAGATAGATTGAAGTACCGGTACATTGCTGTAGATATTATAAGGTGCATAGTCGGAAACCGACGAGGTAGTTGAAGCGAGACCGACCGTAGGCTTCCGACGATGCATGAGGTGATGAAAAATGAGAAAAATTAAGCGCAACATAACTTTTCTGTTTACCATGTCTCCATGTGCTTGTACTTTCCTGGCCACATTTCCGTGATTATATCACCTTATTTCGCTGTAGTCTCGATAAATCTCACCAGATCTACTGCTAGAGCTACTTAGATATTATAACGTGCATAGTCGTGAACAAACTTTAATCCCCCTCACCCAAGGATGCAAATTTGGTCGACATTGGCCAAGTGGTTCTTGAGAAGAAGTGGAATATGTAAAAAAAAAAAAAAATTCAAACGACAGACGGACGGTGGACATTCTTTGATCAGAAAAGCTCACATTATCCTTCGGCTCAGGTGAGCTACAAAGAGATTACAAGCACAATGTAATAAGGAATCGGTGAAAGTATAATTAAATTTTATGCAGTGGTATAGGAGGAGTTGCGGACAAGTGATAGATACCGTTTCATCATTATAGAAAGAGTGGCAGTAACCGTGCTGTGCTATGGTAACTCGAAATATGTTTCCGATTAAAAAAGTTAAAAAAAAAGAAAAAGAGGAGGTAGCATAGATTCTATGGAAGTTTAATTAAACTCATGTCATTGAGTGGTATGACATGGCTTTGTGTTTTATAAAGACTGATAAAAATACTGTTTTTTACCACATCGTTTCCTAAACTGTGATAATCCAGATATTCTCTCACTTCTTCGTGGTCACAACCCTTTGTTTCTCTGCATTCTTCATTTATATCAAGGTCACTCAAGCTTCGTCTTTTTTTAAATTTCTGTAGAAATGTCGATGCCTTTTCTTTAGAAGTAAACAGTTCTTTATTGTCTACAAAATACATCAAGTAATGCGACATTTTTTCCGATGTACTTTTTTATAACGGATTTTAGCCAATCAGATTTTTAGCCTGAGATTAACACATAGCGTGTAAATAAGCATAGCCATCTTCGATATATATATACGATGTCAGGCCTGGGATATACTCTTCACATTCGTTACATCTGACTGCTTTATTGTCACAGGTATCAGTAGTAGTTACCCCATATCATACTGTTGGTTATGTGCAAATACCAGATGGGCGTGGTCATAATGACACGAGGGAGCGTAGCTTCCGAGTTGTCAATATGACCACGCCCATCGGGTATCTGCACATAATCAACAGTATGATAAGGGGTAAATGACTTGTACCATAGTTTTCAAAAATCATTCATATGTAAGTCAGCTTAGGAATTGGTCGCACTTGTTCGCATGATTGAAACATTGTTTTGTATCAATGATACATGGGGATTTTTTATGATTTTACGCTCCTTAGTGTCCTTCTGACCACCTTCTTCGAACACAGGGTAAGTGATTTGTATACAATACTTTTCAAAAATTTATTGTTTGTTGTTTAACGTTCTCCTCAAGGATTTTTTAATCATATGGAGACGCCACCATTTGCCGGCGGAGAGCTACAAATTTTGTCCTTTACTCGGCACTCAGGGTCATTGAGCAGTAAGGGATCTTCTTCGTGCCAGCGCCTTCTGCGACACGGGACCTCTGTTTATACGGTCTCCACATCCCACATTGGGATTCGACTCCTTGCTTCATGACTCTAGGGCAGGCGCTCTAACCACTGCACCACGCGAGCGAGATAAAAGTTAAACATATCTTAGTCCGTTTAAAAAGTTTGTCTGATTTATGTAATTGAAAATTTCACGACTTGGTTTCAGTGAGATATGTTGATTAGATATAATTTTTTTATCGTAAATGGGCGGAGTTATAGAAAAGTGTGGGTTATGCACAGAAAACCCACACTTTTAACAAAAGAAATCACACCTAACTATGATACAAGCGAGGAATGGCTACCCGTGTTAGTACTGCTTATTTTGCATTACATTAGTTTGAAATTTATTCAGTTACGTGTATTTGTGTTTGTTTTCATACTGCACTGACCTGTGTACATGTAAGGGCCCTCTTACACCAATCTGTGTCCCTGCGGGTTTGTTAAATTTTCAAAATCGCTGTGGAATCACAGAAAAATTGCATATATTTCTGTAACATTTTCACAAACAGAAGACGTCACGGCGTCCCGACACATTCCTACGGCGTTTTCGTGGCATGCTTCATTGTAAGAACTGATTCCGCGGAGTTTTTACCGCGTGCAGGGAGCTGTCATCTCGGTGATTACGGTGTCCTCAGTGCGATGACTGGTTCACAATACGTTTACAACGCGTTTTTTACCCATGGACACATAAAAAAATATATATATAAAGTGCGATTATGACGCCAAAGTCCGATGGTCTCGCCAAACCCCGATGGCTCGCTGTCTTCACGGACGCCAAAGTCCGATGGCTCGTTTCCTATGAGACGCGATGCGCTAAAGTGCGATGGTCTGATACGGCAAGGTCCGATGGTGTGGAAGAACAATTAACGTTTATGACGTCATAATAGTCCGACGTCACGACTCTATTCTGCATTCAAAGGAGTATATATGATAAGAGCCAATTTTGGCCCCCTAAAAATCAACATTTTAGAATGACATTCAGATATGTTTAATTGATATTTATTTTGTAGAGGAGACTATATTAGAAATATTTCCAATATATTTTTCACATATATATGCACTCACTAGCTGTATATGACATTAGAAATAATGGTAATTTTGCTATCTAGCAAAAAACACGAAAATATGCCTTTTTCTTGATGTTTTTTCTTATGGGAAACATAGAGCGCAGTGTAGAACATACATAATTTTTCTGTCACGTATTAGTATTACATAGATACATCTTTGGTAAAAATATAAATCTTGTTCTAGACTGCGCTCTATGTTTTCTGGAAGAAAAACTGCTTGAAAATAAGCAGTTTTATACAAAATATGCTAAAATGGCGGGAAAACGTGATTTTTATGATGTCATATTTCTAAAATAACGGCATTTTGATCAAAATGAAAATGACCAATAAAGGTCGCATATATAGCTGTACAAATTAAAGCTATAAATAAAGTAAAATTTAGATATTAATTTTAAGTTGCCAATTGAGACACTTACCATATATAGCTCTTTCCATTGATTCAGTATTCGTCTCGCATAAAATTGTAATGAGTTTGCTTATTGTTTTCACCCACCAGAGGTACATGTATTAGGGTTAGTCGTCGTATACAATTCGACTGATAATGGTTACATGCCGTAGTCCTTGAACGCTAATATGTTTCTTCGAACCCATTCGAGAGATTTTGGGTAAGTCCTCGCACACCATTGGACTGATTTGGATCAGCCCTGCACCCACCCAAGATATTTAGGATGTGAAGTTGTTACGCGTTTTTCGACTGATAAGTGTTAGTATTGCACCTGTATCCAAAAGTTGAGGGTTAGTCTTTGTATTCATGATAATTTGTATTTATTTTTTAAAAATTGGTACTTGGCATAGAGCGGCATCGCAGTTTGGCACAGCAGTATTATGAGGTCATAAACGTTGTTTTTCGCACCATCGGATTTTGGCGTGTCAAACCATCGGGGTTTAGCGCAGACCATCGGACTTTGGCGTGACCATCGCACTTTGGAGTCCCATCGCACTTTTGAGTCCTTCATATATATATAGAGAGAGAGAGACAGAGAGAGAGAGAGAGAGAAAGAGCACTCGCGCTCACCAAGTGGGGAACTCACACCTGACACAGGACCTTTCTTATGGGAAAGCTCAGAATTGTGGGGAACTCTCTCGCTCCCCACAAATATGGTCATGACTTTTTTTTTTTAAATTTACATGTTCTACTGATAAAATTTATTCGATTTGTGGTCATTTTGGAAAAAAAATCCCCACAAGTCCGTAAAATTGACCCACTTTACGTTTTCTCACTGCACCGTAAAACGAATGTTTGGGGAGGCTGGGAAATGTTCATTCGGAACGCAGCAGAATTTAAACTTGTACCCATATGATCGTGTAAGTCAAGTCACTAACTTGATATCCAACAAGTTCAGTGAAATGTGCAATGCCCAACATGTTTACGAAACCAGATAAAAGTAAGAAATGAGCCAAATAAAAGATGTGATGTCTCTGAAGACAAAAGTTCAGATTGGGGATAAGAAAAAAGAGTCAAATATATCGGAGTTAAAATATGAGAAACTAGAGCAAGAGAACAGAGGACTGTGTGAAAAAATTAGGATGCTAGAGCATAACATCAAACTGTCGGAAGACAAATACAAAGATGAAAAGCAATCTCATGAGGCTACAAAGAGTACAATGAATCATTACATAGAAGAGGCTAAAAAACAAAAGGAGTATTTAACGGCACGAATGGACAGAACCCAGGAATTTATGAATTAGAACGTGCAGTCCAAGCTTATAAAAAGATTATTAACAACAAAGAAGAGGAATTATACAGCATGTTGGGAGCATGCAAGATAAAAAAGCAGAACAATTTATGATGGTTGACAAAACTACACAGTCACCTAACAATACTAGAGAAACCGATAGAGCAACCTATACGGATAGAGAGATCGATAAAACAAGTGCTGCAAAAGAAAAAAACCATCGATCCTCTTGATTGGAACATCAAACTTAAAATATATCAACCAATATATAACAGATAAAGAGACCGCTTTCACTGAAGAGAGCGCTATCAAAACTGTTAGAAAGTATGACTCAAAAGAACAACCTAACGCCATAGTACTACATACTTTGAAAAATGAGATTAAGTTCCAAACAAATGCTGAGGGATGTGCACAGAAAATGTTAGCACTAGCAGAACAAGAGGCCCATGGGCCACATCGCTCACCTGAGCACTGTGGCTGGGGAAAAGTAGAAATTGGTTTATTTTGGAATAGTTTATACCCAAAAGTAGTCCCATGACCAATCATGGCTTTGCTATTCTTGATAAGATGATTTTTCAAGAATTTTCTTATATATATCTATGTCAAACTTTGATTGGCCATTGTGGCCCCGCCCTACCCCAGGGGTCATGATTTGAACAAACATTCTTGAGAAGAAGATTTTTAAAGAATTTTCCTATATATTTCTATGTTAAACTTTGGTCGGCCATTGTGGCCCCGCCCTACCCCCGGGGGTCATGATTTGAACAAACTTGAATCTACACTACCTGAGGACGTTTCCCCATAAGTTTCATCTCTCCTGGCACAGTGGTTCTTGAGAAGAAGATTTTTAAAAGATTTTCATTAATTCCCAATTATCTCCCCTTGAATGAAGGCGTGGCCCTTCATTTGAACAAACTTGAATCCCCGTCACCCAAGGATGCTTTGTGGCAAGTTTGGTTGAAATTGGCCCAGCGGTTCTTGAGAAGAAGTCGAAAATGTGAAAAGTTTACAACGACGACGACAACAACGACGACAACAGACAACGGACAAATTGTGATCAGAAAAGCTCACTTGAGCCTTTGGCTCAGGTGAGCTAAAAAGTGGAGGGGGGGTATAGCACAACATCTGTTCTAAGCTCGGTGTTGTTTTGGCATACAGACATAAATTTAAAAAAAAAAACACTACTAATAACTTAAATACAACACTCCAATATACTATGACATGAACTGCTTTGTTACTCATCTGAGCAGGATTTAAATACTGTTATTTTCAGATGTATGATCTTGATACCCTAATTTGGCCACACCTTATCTTGGAGGGGTAATGTGCCAAAATTTTCACTATCTTCACTATTTCAGAAAACTTTCAGAGAAGTATCATCGTGTTGCTCACGTGGCTCTCAAGGAAAAGTGTTTTCTATGTATTCTTCTGCAAAAGTTTGGCCCCTTAATTATTGTGACCCCCCCTAACCCTGGGGATCATAATTTGAACAATTTAGAATCTACATTACAACAGGGTGCTTCCACATATATTTCAGATTTTCTGGCCCAGTGGTTCTTGAGAATAAGATTTTAAAAGATTTTTCCTATGTATTTCTATGTAAAACTTGGAATCCCTGATGTGGACCCGCCCTACCCCCGGGGGACATGATTTTAACAATTTAGAATCTACCCTATAACAGGATGCTTCCACACAAGTTTCAGCTTTCCTGGCCCAGTGGTTCTTGAGAAGAAGATTTTTTAATGACCCCACCCTATTTTTGTCTTTTCATGATTATCTCCCCTTGTACAGAAAGTTGGCCCTTCATTTTAACAATTTAAACTCCCCTTTACCCAAGGATGCTTTGTACCAAGTTTGGTTAAAATTGGCCCAGTGATTCTTGAGAAGAAGTTGAAAATGTCAAAAGTTTACAGACGGACGGACAGATGGACGGACGACGGACATCGGGTGTTTAGAAAAGCTCACTTGAGCTTTCAGCTCAGGTGAGCTTAAAACAACTAAAAAATTTCTACAATCAACTCTCGTCATATCGCTTGAGACACCAAGGAAGGACGGTGTGGAAAGAAACAACAAGGTGGAATTAGTCCATGTTATTCTCAAACAAAAGTTTAGAGATAATGAAAAAAATATTTCTTAGTGAAAACAACAACTTCATATTAGATGGGAAACCAAGTTTGTAGAGGCAGATGGAGTGCACCTACATGTATCAAAGGAAGGAGCAGCAGTGTTAGGATCCAATATTAAAAAGGCTATCGACAAGGCATGCAACTACACCAGTCAACCGGTATATAAAGATCCGAACTCATCACATATGTACAAGAACACACCGTTCATAGAAGCAAATCCGTATCGTCCATCCTGGAAAACAAATCGGCACGTGAATCCGTATCAAAATAATCGCTGGAAAGACTTCCGGCCTTACCGAGGCAGAACCTTGGCACTAAGTTTTTAGCTATATCATTACAAATAGCTTTTGTGGATTTATAGTCAGTATACAAATCTTTGTAAAAAGAGATTGTGGATTTATAGTCACACTGCTGGTAATGTGCGAATCGAGAAAATCTTGGTTTCGGACACCAGCTACATTTGGTTTACATCAATGAGGCAGTTTCTGTCAACTAAACGATCAGAAATGATAGAAAATTTGATTAAGACGTAATTATTAATGTTCAGCATGGTTTTATGCAGTAGAATTGCTTGTTGGTTGAACACATGTATTGTTAGAAGCAATCCAGTAACTGCTTTAGGTAACACCCGTTCAATGTATTTTACTGGATCTATTCATGTTTGCTATAACATGTTAAACACGATTTACACTAAATTATTTGTGTAAAAAGTGATACGAGTGTATTATAATTGAATCGTTTATGATTTCATATGTCTGTAATGTTTCACAAGTTTAAAATTTTTTATGCAATATAATTTTTTTTTATAACTGCGCGAGTATGGTTCCTGTATAAGCGACTCTTGGCACCTGTAATTGCTACGTTTGGCTTCTGTTCTGTTTCATAAGGTGCGACGTTTGTCTGCTGTATCATTAATCTATCGTTCTCCAAGAAATATAATTAAATTTAATATCGACACATTAGATAGTGCAATAGTTATATAGTATTAACTGAAAATCCTTGAATACACCCCAATACATATATCTCCTAGTCCAGGATTGGTTGTTTAAGTTAAGCTTCTCTCAATTATCTAAAATATCTTGCATAAACCCACCCCACCTCCCACACCCATCCCCTTAACATAAATTGCTCTGTTATGTGAAAAAAGTTTTAAAGGATTAAAAAACGCAGAATTCACTCCAGTTAGTTTATATTGGACATCAGCCTTAAAATCATGAACTTGTTTCACTAAAAATGTTAAATGTTCATTAACGTCCTTTTCTATAGTTTAATTTGAATGTTTTCGCATTCCACTTTCATCCTGTAGGTCTTCAATTGACTAGACTTCAGAGTTATTAAATTTCTATGTTGAAGAAACGAACAAAAAAGACCTTGGAACCACCACCCCCCTCTCAAAGAAAAAATGTTGATCTCTCTTATATAAGAACGAGAGCCAATTACATGTACATGTATTTGAAGGGAATAGAGATTGATACAAGTAAGTGTGTTTATCTTTTTTATTCCCTCCTTGAATAGTTTTCTTTAACCTTTGGCTTGGTAAGATGGCACGGGCAGGCATTAAGTAACTGGATAATTAATTTGTACCATGTACATGTATGGAACACTTTAATAATTCAACTAAAGATTCTTATACTAGTATTTGAATGTCGACTGCGTGGCGCAGTGGTTAGAGCGTCTACTTATGTTTGGTATACATTCCTCCTCATACATTACTTGACGATATTATGTACTTTTATGTATGTGATTTTTTTCCTTTCTCTGATTGCCATTGTAAAATTTCACTAAAAATACTATCATCTTATCATCAAGGGAGATAAATAACGATAATTAATCTTCAAGAAATGCCTATTCGGTACAAATGGAACAGTTCACTTGTAAGCCACTACCAGATGATCAAGAGTGATATTGTTTAATTCAACAGTAAACCCAGAGGAGTCCTGATGACGTTCCCCATAAAAATGAGTGATAAAAAAAAAGTCACCATTATAATTTTTGATTACATACTGAGACGAAAGATGGGTAATTTTTAGGATGAGAAAGGAGAGTCTATAACGAGACAGTTATTTTCCATAAAATGTTATTTTAATAAAAACATAATACAAAAGCACTCTCTCTCACAATATATTCCATGCGTCCAATTCCTCACAAGTCGGTTTTGACGGGTAAGAGAGAGAGAGAGAGAGAGTTGTTGTTTTTTTTATATTCAAACCTTATTATGAAAAGACTTCTAATTATAGTAAGAAATATTCTTTAATTCAAAATGAAATTTGAATAATTATGTATACTTAATTTTGACAGTTCTTTGAAATTTGAATAATTATGTACGAGGGACGTTCAATAAATAATGTCATTAGCTCGATGACATACAACATAGAAATCATTTGACATTAAGCTTAACTTTCTCTCTTTATTGAATCTGTAATGAATTGATAACAGTTTATGTGACCACTTTTCATCACATAGTTTCATTGTGGGAAGCGGGAAACAAGGGCTATTCGAGACATTGCATTAAAAATGAATGGTCAAGAATCAGTAAACTAGAGTAAAATTAAACGCTTCCTTAAACAGCTGTTAAAGCAGCTGAAAACTTGTTAATATCCCAAAAATATATTAATTGAAATATAATAAAATTTACAGCAACCAATGTCTGTTTTATATACACATGAACAGGTGGATTTCAATAAACAAAAATCATATAATGGAGCATCAAAAATGGGTACCGTCCTAAGCAACAAGGACTTACAACAACCAATGTTTATGCGAAAATTCAACAAATTATCACTGATTATGTTTTATTGACTTTAATACAGATAGCAAAATTGATAGAAATCATTTTGGGGTTAGTTCACATTGTTTTAAAGAAACATTATTAGTAAAAAAGTTAAATACTTAAAGATCACCCTATATTTTGAAAAATTAGTGAAAACGACACCGTGTAGAATCACCTACACAATTATTTTTAAACAAGAGGCCCATGGGCCACATCGCTCACCTGAGAAGCTTTGACCATTCTGTTCTTTACCAGATTTCCCCCTTATAATACATAATGCATCCCCACCCTACCCCACTGATCATAATTAAGACATTTTGAAATCTTCACAACCCCATGACCCTTCCATGTGCACCTAAGTTTCATCTTTCCTGGCCCAGTGGCTCTTGAGAGGAAGATTTTAAAGATTTTTTCTTATACAGCTGTATTTCTATGTAAAACTTTGATTCCCTGTTGTGGCCCCGCCCTTCCCCCATGGGTCATGATTTTTACAATTTAGAATCTACATCGTGTACACTACCCCAGAATGCTTCCACATAAGTTTCAGCTTTTCTGGCCCTGTGGTTCTTGAGAAAAAGATTTTCAAAGATTTTTCCTATATTTTTCTTTATAAAACTTTAATTCCCAATTATGGCCCCGTCCTTCCTCCGGGGGTCATGATTTTTACAATTTAGAATTTAAACTACCCTAGGATGCTTCCACACAAGTTTCAGCTTTTTTGGCCCAGTGGTTCTTGAGAAGAAGATTTTCAAAGATTTTTCCTTTAGATTTCTATGTAAAACTTTGATTCCCAATTGTTGCCCCGCCCTTCCCCCAGGGGTCATGATTTTTACAATTTAGAAATTACACTACCCAAGGATGCTTCCACATATGTTTCAGCTTTTCTGGCCCTGTGGTTCTTGAGAAGAAGATTTTCAAAGATTTTTCCTTTATATTTCTTTATTAAACTTTTATTCCCCATTGTGGCCCCGCCCTTCCCCCGGGGGTCATGATTTGAACAATTTAGAATAAACACTATACCAGGATGCTTCCACACAAGTTTCAGCTTTTTTGGCCCAGTGGTTCTTGAGATGAAGATTTTGAAAGATTTTTCCGATATATTTCTATGTAAAACTTTGATTCCCCATTGTGGCCCCGCCCTTCCCCCAGGGGTTATGATTTGAACAATTTAGAATTTACACTACCCCCAGGATGCTTCCACATAAGTTTCAGCTTTTCTAGCCCAGTGGTTCTTGAGAAGAAAATTTTCAAAGATTTTTCCTATATATTTCTATGTAATACTTTGATTCCCTATTTTGGCCCCGCCCTTCCCACGGGGGTCATGATTTGAACAATTTAGAATCTACACTACCTTAGGATGCTTCCACATAAGTTTCAGCTTTTCTGGCCCAGTGGTTCTTGAGAAGAAGATTTTTTTAATGACCCCATCCTATTTTTGTCTTTTCTTGATTATCTCCCCTTGTGAGAAGACTTGGCCCTTTATTTTAACAATTTAAATTCCTCTTTACCCAAGAATGCTTTGTACCAAGTTTGGTCAAAATTGGCCCAGTGGTTCTTGAGAAGAAGTCGAAAATGTGAAAAGTTTACAGACGGACGGACGGACGACGGACAAAGTGTGATCAGAAAAGCTAACTTGAGCCTTCGGCTCAGGTGAGCTAAAAATCAAAAATTGTTCTAATCCACGTTTGTCTGAAATTCAAAGAGATAATGAAACTTGAATCCATTTTGCTTTTAACTCTAAAAACAAATTTACAATAAGATGCACTTGATAAAACTGCAAAGGCATCAGAAAAGCAAAGAATTCAAAGATCTCAAAAACAGTTTTATATGCTATTTTCTTAAATATTAGCGGTCTTGTTGTTCAAATCATATTCAGGGAGGAAGTTGAATTTCTAGAGAAGTCTAGAGAAACAAATTTTTTGCAAAAAAATGAAAAGGTTGAAAGGAAGGAAACAGAAAGAGGAATTCACTACATTAAATTTCTTCATGACAGCGTCCAAATCCACAGGCCATGAAGAGTAAGAGAGTTTTGGAGATAAACAGAAAGTTAATGTGTTGTCATACCAACAAAATTTGCCAAATCTTTCAACCTCTGACTTGTTTCATTTCCCAAACTTAGAAAAACATCTATCAGAAAGAAAAAAACAAGTACACCAAATCATAGGATCTGCTATATTCCAGTATACGAAGGGTCATACTCAAAACTGAATTCTAAAAACAATTGCAAATTGAATAAAAATGTTACGGACAATTGTTTCAATTAAAAGAGAATAAGTTAAATCATTAAGACTAAATCATAGAAAAGCGTTTTTTGTTTCTTTCCGAGCCCCGATGATATTATTTATTGAACGTCCCTTGTAATTTTTGACAGTTCTATTATTAAAACCCTTTTTTTCCAATTTTATCAAATCTAAAATCAATGTGTTTTCAAAACCTTTTCTTGATTTTATAATGAATGTAAAAAATAAACACACTGAAAAATTGTTTTAAGTTTCAAATAATTCCATCTCAACTCCAAGAACAAGTTCTGGTGCGATTCTCACTTCACAATTTTACTTTAATTAATGACTCCCATGCTCTTGATCATTGCCTCAAATATGAGGCCATTGATCTTGCTTCGTGAGCTGGATGACAACACCCCAACGAATCCATGAGAGTGCATCGTGATCGCCACAGGAAACGCCAAGAGAGTGCAATGATCTCAGTGACAACTCCATGTTGTCGCTGTTATAATGACAGTCAAAAAATAACAAGACGATTAATCTCATAAGAAGCGCCGTAAAAGGGCAATGGAAACTCAGTAACATCTCCAAGTACTCCGCGAGGTCTCCGTGGTCTACTATCACTGCGTTCATGCTGCAATCATGTGCGTCTTCAAGGCGTGCCTACGCAGCTCCCACTGCGTTGTTGGAGATCTCACCGTGCTGCTACGACGATCATACTACGTTTCTACTGCGTTCATATCAGACGGCGTTCACACGGCGCATACTTTGTGCATACCCATCGTGCGTGCTGTTCTTTGGCGTTCTAGGAGACCCTATGCGCGACCCCGTCGTGTTCAGTGTAGATCTAGCCGCGTTGTCACGGCGCAGTAGGAGACACTGCTGCACTCACCTCGACGTTTTGCATTTCTTTATGGACGCCGTGCGATCGCCGTGAGGACACAGTCCCGGTGTGATAGGGTTTTCTCGATGGTATCTTACTCTCCTGTATTACATGTAGAAGAAGTATATGTCGCTATAAATGATGCATATAATAAGTCCGTCTATACCGGTGACGATTGATTATTAATAATGAACAGTGACTAAGTGAGTTTCTCTATATATAAGGGTCCGCATATATAGCGAGAGTTTCGACGCTGAGATGAAAGAAAATAAAGACAAGTATCCATATATTGTTGGTAGATACATTATCGTAGAAGACAATGGTACCGGTAATAAACAGTTTGCCAGTACGTTTCCCCTGAAAGTGTAAATGAGTGTGTCTCTGAGGAGACGGATATTGAGTGAAATTTCGGACTTTAGCTACAATAATGTAGCCCTCTCTATTTTTTTTTCGTGTATGTCAACATCAAAACTTGAATATATCCGCCTTTTCTACTGATCTTGGTCGATTTTTTTTTAGGGGGGGGGGGGGGCAGCTGAGATTGGGGATCTATATGGCGCGGATACCTTATTTTAGGCATAAATATCACTGTTTACGAAAAAATGTCATAATAGTTTTTCTGTTGATGTTTAGTGATACTACATGTATATAGCACAAACATTTAGTAACCCCGACATTTGCTTCATTGAGTTATTAGCTCACCTGAACCGAAGGAAGATGTACTTGACAGTGAATAAAAATTTCGTCAGGCTTTGAAGAAGTAAGTTGAATTTAAAAAAAAAACAATTTATTTTACCTGCAGTCGCCTGTATTTAAATTATATATTTGCTTTGGAATTGTAGCCCTCTCCAGAAAATATAAGGGGAAATTTCCGAAACAAGTACCTATACATGTGCTTTGCACTCACAAACTGAGTAAAAGTGAGAAGCATTTTTATGTAAATTTTTTGAGTACAAAGGCACGAGTTTACACATCGATAAATTCTGAAAAAAAGTTACTTCTAGTCTAGACGGCTGCAACTCCTTAGGATCTCCGTAATGATGCAAGTATGGGTGTGAATCACTCCCGCACAGATTTCGGCTCGAATTCTCAGTAAATGCCTATTTCATTAACATTTCTTACCTGGACTCCAAAAATGAAGCTATGCTAGACATAAATCGATCCAAAAATATATTCATAACAATCCATTATATTTGTTATTTTTCGTGTATATCAACATCACAACTTGAATTTGTCCGCCATGTTTACTGACCTTGATAGATTTTATGTTGGGACAGCCAATGAGAATTTAGGATAAATAGGAGCGGATTTTTTAGGAATTCCCTTATTTTAAGCATAAATATCGCTGTTTGCGTAAAAATTACACTTGAAATGGTTTCATTTATCGATCTTTTTGTGATACCATTCAGCACAATCATTTATAAACACCGACATTTGCTTTATTAGGTTGTTCTAAATTTCAAGCGAAAGTCTCAGTGCATCACGCGTGAATTGTCATGGCTGCTGAGTACAGCGACTGGTAAACAAGCAGATTTATGTTACATATATAGTTTTTGCGTTGAACAGGGTATGTTGTTTACAGTGAATAAAATTTTCGTCTTATTAGAAGTACCAGTAAGTTGAATGTAAAAAACAATTTATTTTGCCTGCAGTCGCCCGTATTTTACAAATATATTTGCACCATTACGGAGATGCTGTGGAAATGTAGCCCTCTCCAGAAAATATCAGATGAAAAAAATCGGAGAGGGCTATATTATTGCAGCTAGTACGTATGCATGTATACATCTGTTATGTTGCATATATCTCTTAAATATATAAGAATGTTTATCTCACGCTTACAGTGAACGCACTGAATTCAATATTACTTAAAAATTATCTAAGCACATTTCTTCGATACAATCCAGAATCTTATATACATGTATTTTTAATAGAGACACATTATTTGAACCACGTGCATACATTGCAGTCCCTTTTAAAGGACAATAACTTATGACATTTTCACGTCAACGGAAATCAGTCTTATCTAGACCAACAAAACTGTGCACACACTGTGTTGAGAAGAAAGCTTTTCTTGTCTATCCTAGATAAGAAAAAATTAAATTATTACCCTTTCATGTGCACACGACGCAAAATCGTTGAGTTATCTCACAATCCGCGAGGTCGATATAGATGGCTTTAATTCGAAGGTTTCAGGAAACTTACTTGTCAGTATTTCTTGCCAAGTGGTCACTGGGAAAAAGATTTTTAAAGATTTTCCCAACATATATATTCTCAACGTCAAACTTTGATTCCCTATTAATTGTGGCTCCACCTTAAATACTACATAGAGGGGGTGGGGTGAACAGTTCAGAATCTACACTCCCCAGAAGGCTTTAACATAAGTTTCATCTATTTTAGCCCAGTAGTTCATGAGAAAAAGATTTCCTATATTTTCAATGTTAAACTCTGATTTCCCATTATGGCCCCACCCTTAACTGGGGGCCATGATTTGAACAATTTAGAATCTACTCTACATCAGGAAGCTTCCACGAAAGTTCCATCTTTTCTAGTCCATTGGTTGCTTAAGGGGAATATTTTTAAAGATTTTTCGATCATTCCAAAGAAGCATAGATTATTTTCAAAATATGTTTTGCAGTTATAAAGTTTTTTTTATTTCAGAGAATTAAAAGCAAAAAACTTTTTTTTTCTTATTCACTGAAACACTTTAAATTACGGAAGCCCTGGAGGGACATTGACTTACTTGTTATGACTTATTCGTTATGACTTATTCCCTATGACTTATTCTTTTTTTAATTTTTTGTTCCTAGTGTTAAATAAAAGTGTAAGGTACTAGTAGTCAAGATTATGTTGAAGATATAGCTTGGTTTACGTTTATTGTTAAATGATACGTTTTTAAAAGTCCTAATTTAAAACAGTGGTTTTTGATTGGTGAACTGAGTGTTGTTTAACGTCCAAAACAATTGTGACTACCGTATTAAATTCTTATCTGATATTATATCAGGTAACCTTGTTTTTATAACCTTGTTTAATTATTATTTCTTGTTACTGAAAAGTTAATACTTAATTCTTGAAGCGCCGAGAAACGACCCTTTAGATGAAATTACATCTGAAAATTTTGCGTGTGTATTCAAAGAAATTTGTAAACCAGGTTTATTTGTACAGTTGTACATGTACACGTATGTATAGAAGACACCTAATTACACGAATTACACGAAGTACAAAGAATTTCGAAATCCCAATGAAGGCGACAGCACCGTATCTAACCGGCAAGAAATCAAAAGTAAATTATCACTTTATATTTATTAATTAATTGATTTATGACTTATTTGTTTTGACTTATTTGTTATGACTTATTTGTTTTGACTTATTTATTTTGACTTATTTGTTTTGACTTATTTGTTTTGACTTATTTGTTTTGACTTATTTGTTTTGACTTATTTGTTATTGTCTTTCTGTCAAATTCAAAACGTGGTGAGACCATCATGGAGTCAACAAGTTCTAGTCAAGAAGAGGTAGAGCATATTTTCCGAGTTTTATTTACATTCATATGTATAATGATGTACAAAAGAAGTTATCATTTGATCATGTTTATGTTTATTTATGTTTTTGAAGTAATGTGATTATATTAGATATTTGTACATGTACAAGTTACTTATGTTAGTAGCACTGCGCGAGAATTAAGAACGGCAGTAAATTTAGAACGCCCAGATATCCCCGATTGCAGTTCTCTATTCAGATACAAATATGCAGATCAAGGTTGAAATGGGTTGATGGTCTTTAAGGGAGGGTTTTTTTTCTCAAGCACCTGTTCTACGGGGTGCAGCAGACTGTCCTGGTTTGTGTTTTTTAAACTGATATATATTATTCATTTTACTAAAGACATAAATAATAATTGCTGTATACACTTTGAGGCATATATTTTTGTTAATATGGTTAAAGTTAATTCATGTTACGAATGATACACGATAGGGATGAAGATTAATAAATGTACAAGTAACAGCTTTTTAAAAAGCTTGCCCGACTAAATCAATTAATATCTGCATGAGGAGTTATAAACTTTTATATTGAGCAATAATTTTGTGGGTTTATAATATTTTTTTACTTGATATTTTGAAAACCCTGTGTAAATAAAATCCTTGATTTTATTGAACTTACAGAAGAATCATCTCTACACTGCATACTAAAGAGTTGTTTTTTCTGTTTGGGGGGCAAGGGGGGTGCAAGTGGGGGGATCTTCCTTTGGATGTAAATTGAAAGCTACATTATTTAGACCTATTACTATATAATATCAATAATATCTGTAATGAAATCATGCATTATGAACATTTTAAAAGATGTATAAAATACACATTTTGTTTGTACTTATTCCACTGAAGTAAACATCAGTTATGTGTTCAATAATTTTTTTCAAATTTAAAAAGGAGGGGGTGCCACTATCATGTATATTGAGGATGAAATAGGAAAGTTCAATATTTAGACAGTTGTGAAAGAAAAACCCTAGATTTTTTTTCTGGTTTCTTATCTATTGTGTGCATCTGAAACAGGGATACAAATGTCCATGCACCTGGAGACCATGATTTGTTAAAATGTGTTGTGTATTATATTGGACTAGTCCATTTATTTAGTAAACAACCACGGGATGGGGAAACAAATTAGAAAAAAGTTATTTCTTTTATGTTACTTGTTCATATATGTCATATATGTTTGACTAAGCCAGTGAATACTTGGTAATACATTATGAGAAAGTATCAGGCGCGGATCCAGGAATTGAAGTTAGATATTGGGGGGGTTATCTTTTTTTATTGGTTTAGCCCTCCCCACACTTATAATTAACCCCCTTTCAATTTCCTTCCGACGCCTATGATTTAAGTTTGGGGCACTTGTGAAATGAAATTGGGGGTGCTTGTATTGAAGTTGGGCACTGTTTAAAATCTTGGAACGCTCATACAACTGTACACGTACATGCACTTGTAAGCATTCTTTTGTGCATTCTTTTGTTATTTAAAGCACTTTGAGGTCTAACTATGAGATTTTACAAGCTATATGCTCATGTTATAAAGTGACAGTTGCATCTCATATAATTGATGTGGAGGTATAAGCATGGTGACCTTGACCACTGTTGATGCTTAAAAAAAGATGGTCAATTTTAAATGAAATTATACCATCATTTAGTGCTAATGTCTAATTTATCTTAGATTACCATGTGATATTTTCATGAATTAAATAGGTCAATTAATATAAGAAGGAACCACCTTATTTTAAAATTTAAATTTATATATTTGAAAGAGTTAGAAATCTACAGTTTTTATGGAATTTATTTAAAAGTTAGAAATAAGCTAAGTATGAAATTTATTTTCAATTTCAGTCTGATAGCACAATCAGAAAAGAAAAGATTTCTCAGCTTGTAAAGCAGATAAAATCAGGAAGAGAAAAAAAGATGAAGAGGAAGAGGGAAAAAGAAGAAAAATCTTCAGTGTTAAAGGTATACACTCAAGTACTGTTTGATTTCTTTCTTAAATTCACATGTAATGCTTTAAGAAACACAGAAACCGTTAAGATCTGTCAAGGCTGTAAATCAACTGACTGCTTGAGTATTTAGAGCCAAAGAATATGTTTAAAACTCCTCATTTTCTTGTCTTTTGTGTCACACAGGCACCAAACTTGCTTGAATTTTTGACCCCCTAATATATTATATAACATACCAGATTGTCAAAAATTCAAGCAAGTTTGGTGCCTGTGGTGTGTCATTGCTGTTGTCCATATACTTTTCACATGTTCAATGACATCTTCTTTACTGGAAACTACTGGACCAATTTCAACCAAACTTGACACAGTGTATACCGCAAGTTTGTTCAAATGAAGGACCACACCTTCCTACAAGGGGAGATAAATAGGAAATTCTGAAAATTGGGTTGATTATTTAAAAACTTCTTTTCAAGAACCACTTGACCAGAAAAGATGAAACATGAATGTTTCTTGACATTTTTACCCCCCCCCCCCAACCCCGGCTTAAAAAGTGGGAGGGTATATAATAAGCGGTCTGTGCATCTGTCTGTACGTCCGTCCATCTGTCTGTCACGCTTGATTTTCCCATGTCTTATCCATAACTCCTCTTATACCACTGAATGAAACTTACAGAATCTTTATAACCTATTGCCATTGGGTGTTGACCTCCTATTTTACTTATTGATCTGACACATATTTTGGGGTTCCCACAGCAAATCATTGACACTGCCATTATATTCATATGGGAGACGGGTAATCATTGAGTAAGCTCAATGCTCACAATACCTCTAGTTTGAATTCAAGTTTGTGTTAAACATGATATGCATATGCCACAAATTACCGTCCTTCAAATAACACAAAGGTCAGTGACATTGTGACCTTGAATGTGACATATATGCAAACAATATAGCTTTTTCGAACTTAGTTGCTGCCAGGTGTGTAGTGTTTTTCACAAAGACACTTTTAGCTCACCTGAGCCGAAGGCTCAAGTGAGCTTTTCTGATCACATTTTGTCTGGCGTCCGTCTGTCTGTTCGTCTGTCTAGCAGACTGTCTGTAAACTTTTCACATTTTTTACTTCTTCTAAAGAACCGCTGGGCCAATTTCAACCAAACTTGCCACAAAGTATCCTTGGGTGAAGGGAATTCAAGTTTCTTCAAATGAAGGGCCAATCCCTCATTCAAAGGGAGATAATCGGAATTAATGAAAATTTAGTGGTATATTTTAAAAATTTTCTTCTCAAGAACCACTGTGCCAGGAGAGATGAAACTTATGGGGAAACATCCTCAGGTAGTGTATATTCAAATTTGTTCAAATCATGTCCCCCAGGGGTAGGGCGGGGCCAAAATGGCCAACCAAAGTTTTACATTGAAATATATAGGAAAATTCTTTAAACATCTTTTTCTCAAGACTGACAAAACCATAATTCATCATATTTATATGGAAGCATGCTCAAGTAGTGTAGATTCAAATCTGTTCAAATCATGACCCCAGGGGTAGGGCGGGGCAAAAAAAACCGACCAAAGTTTTTAAAAAAATATATAGCAAAATTCTTTAAAAATCATTTTCTAAAAAATAGCAAATCCATGATTGGTCATGTGACAACTTTTGGATTTAAACTTAGCAATAAAAAGCCATTTTCTACTTTTCCGTACCCTTAGTGCTCAGGTGAGCGATGTGGCCCATGGACCTCTTGTTTTATATAAACCCTTAGTTTTCTCTTGCACAGTCTCGAAGCTATGATGTCTTATTGCTCAACTATGATGTTCTGGCCTATGGCACTGTGTAACAAAAAGTATAGGGAAAAGGGAAAATCAAAGTAAATGCAATAAACATAAATTACAATATTTTGCACTGAAATACTGAGTATGTAATGTTTTTTTCACTCTTGAGATTCAATATCCAACAGCAAAAAATTGGATATCCTCCATGCATTCAAAAAATTGAAAACATTCATTTTTTAGCATCATAATATCTTTGGCCAAAGAGCAATTATTAATTTCAAGTAACAAAAGTAAATTTCAGGCATGTAAAAAAAAAGAAGAGAAACAATGAATAAAAAAGGAAAAACAAGTATCAAAAAATAACTATTAAGATCTAAGCATTAACAAATAAGAATTAAGCAATATTAAGAAGTAAATAATAGGAATCAATTAATAATAAGCTAGTCAACAGAAATATAAAATAAATAAGTACTAACAATAATGAACATGTAAAATTTAATGTAACTACCTTAAAGCAAGTAAAAATTAATAAATGCATGTATGATAAGTAAACATTACAAATATCTTCATTCTCAAATGTTGCTTAAACAACTCTGATATAGCATAATATTTACCAATATATTTCTTTTTTCTTCAGAAAGAGGCAATTGATAGCAACTACCAAAGCAGTGGAAGGGGGATGCATACAAAATATAAACTTTACCTTGGGTGGCAGCACTTTACAGGAGGGCGGTACAAGGTTGTAACTGTGAGAAAAGGTGGTGGAACACGGATGATGGAGTATCTTACAACTGATGAATTAACAGTAGATGACATCATTAAAAGAGGGTCTCAGTTTTTTTTCCCCAAGGGAAGAAGCCATGTGGGATATCTTCACGACATGAATGTTTCATTGGCCAGTTTTTCTGGCGAGGACATGGAATGTTTTACAGACTTGGATGGACATACTTGTTCTTTTCAAGAATATCTCAAAGCTCATGGTTTATTCTCCTCACAATATCATTTGTATATCAGAACAAAATCAAAAGAACCTGATAGAAACAAACATCTCGAGGAAACAAATAATGCTGGGGATACAAAAGAAAAGGCAGACAAAACCTATATGGTCAACAATGAGCAACCCGGAAACATAAGTCTGACTTTCAAAAAAACAACTATTTCAAAGTACTCGGGTAGTAGAAGTACAATATCAACTAACTCTATGAAACAATGCTACAGGCTATCATCTCAACAAGAAACGCCATATGAGGAGTACAACTGCATTACACATGATGATTTTTTGCTCACAAATCTTGTGAAGAATGACAAAACTTATTTGGCACAATTAGAGGATGGCTCTTACAACCTGTGTTACTATGGAACTTCTACAGAACTTATCATGTCTGGGCCAGACACAATCCATGGGACAGTTGATGGTGATCTTGTATTAGGTGTGATTACTCAAGTCCACAACCAAAATATAAATCACCAATGGTTCAGAGATGGAAATCTATTTTTTGAGGGTCTTAATGTATCTGTAATTAAAATTACAACACCTGGAGAATATTCTGTAGGAATTGCTGTCAATGGATATCTCTGTATGTGTAGCACAACCTGTACTGTTACAGAAACTGTAGGTACACCACTGCTGTTCGAAGCAACAACTAAAACAGAATTTCCAGGCCCATTTTTATTAGGACAACCTGATTCTCTCACATATCAAAATGTGGTATACGCATCAACACCGAATCCTGCATTGACTTCAGAGGAAACAGAGCCATTGTCTACTGACCACTCTGTCACAGATTCGTTTGAAAGCATTTTCTTGCCAAATTCTACTGCAGTTGGTCCTAATTCAGAACAGATAGTGCCTGTAAACACTTTGACACAGGAAGTGTCAATGGAGTGTAGTCCAGGGATATCAAACTTGGATGGGACATTGATTTCAGAACAGCCAGAGAAAGGAGAAAGTAGAAGAAAAACCCCTTTTTTGAGCCAGGAAATTTCCACATCTCAAACAGCACATAAAGAAACCCAAACACAGCAATCAGATGAACATGGAAACAAAACAATGGATGAGGAATGCTGTTCTTTACCAAAGGTAGAAATGAAAGATATACTTTTTGGAGAGGAAATTGGCAGAGGGGCATTTGGAACTGTGAAGAAAGCAGAGTGGCTTGGTACAGAAGTGGCTGTCAAAGAAATACTAGTTAAAAGAATGAAACTAGCAAAGCCATTGATAAAGCATGAATTGGCAATCCACAGTACAGTGAGGCACCCAAACATTATACAAATAATGGCATATGGTCTTGAAAAAAGCAAACTTTTCATGGTTTCAGAGTTCAGTGATGGAAACAACCTTGACGATATCATATTTGCAGAAGACTTTGAAGGAAAACTTACTAACGAGACCAAACATTACATAGCAAGAAATGTTCTCCAAGCCATGGCATATTTGCACAACCAGATTCCAGCTATCATCCACAGAGATATTAAGCCTGAAAACATTCTGGTATCAAGAGATTTCCAAAGAATTCGTTTATGTGACTTAGGAATCAGCAAATTCAAAACCATGAACACAATCATGGTTACAACATCAGACGGGGCAACTCAACCAGGAACACCATCCTACCAGGCTCCCGAAGTGCTTCTTGATCGAAGAGGTGGCAATGTTCATTCAGATATCTGGAGTTTTGGATGCACTGTCTTGGAATTATATTTGGAAGTTCCTGCTTGGAAAATTTCAGTGGAAACTGACCCAGTTAACCATATTGTAAGCTGTATGAAGGAAAGGAAGCAACCCGATTCAATGCCAGACTTTGTTGAGAAATTCAATCAATTTAACCAAATGGTTGACTTGGTGAATCAGTCCTTCAGTTATGAACCAAAGCAAAGACCAAGTGCTCTAGACTTGCTGAGAGAATTTTAAAAAATTTCATAAACACAAGTTCTAAGCAAAATAATCATTTGTATCTCAGTAACAAAGTATATACAAATTGATTCAAATAATCAAGAAACAATAAAGGGTTAAGATATAACCTGTTACTTTTAATATTCAGTTAGGAATGCAAAACAGAATCTTTATGTATTGCTCACATATATTGTCATTATTGAATATTCAGTTAGGAATGCAAAACAGAATCTTTATGTATTGCTCACATATATTGTCATGATTGAATATTCAGTTAGGAATGCAAAACAGAATCTGTATTGCTCACATATATTGTCATTATTGAATATTCAGTAAGGAATGCAAAACAGAATCTTTATGTATTGCTCACATATATTGTCATTATTGAATATTCAGTTAGGAATGCAAAACAGAATCTTTATGTATTGCTCACATATATTGTCATTATTGAATATTCAGTTAGGAATGCAAAACAGAATCTTTATGTATTGCTCACATATATTGTCATGATTGAATATTCAGTTAGGAATGCAAAACAGAATCTTTATGTATTGCTCGCATATATTGTCATGATTGTATTGAGAAAAAAAAACCTTTTGTTTATGTTAGGGTCAAAATCACCTGACTGTTTTTAAAATATTTTAATTGGTTTTACAAAAAGTGCTAAATAGGCCTTCCAAAATTTTAAAGTTTTTTGTGTCAGAAATAAAATTTGATAATTATATCTTTAATTATGTGGTTGTAGTGTTTATAAGGTAAATGTTTGAGCTAATGACTTTTTTCAGTGAAGGTGCTCCTTTTTCTGTCTGTGATTGTCATCTTTTTACATACTGAGTCTTTCCAGAATGACCAGACTTTTATAAGTCAACCTTGCATAAGGAATTTAATTATGTTAGTTAATAGGGGATATAAGGCCAACAAAAAAAAAATACTGGTACAGTGTATAATCCTGTTTCCTGATAACCGACCTACCCTACATTTTACCCTCTGACCCTAAAAGGTGTTTTTTTTTTTTCATTCTTTGGGGGCTATTTTCCTGAAATACTAAAGTCGACCAATAATATTTACAGGATACCTTTACTTTATAAATCTTTATTAACAAACTTGCTTTGTGAACTGTTAACGTACTGTTTTCTTGTAATTACATGCTATATGTTCTGCATTCATTGAGTTTTGAAAGTAAAATTTTCCCCTACCTTCCTACTTACCCTATTTTTTTTTTTTTTTTTGGTCAGGGGACAGGAAACAAGAGTATATTTGGACTTATCAAAAAAGGACTGGATTCAGATCAAGTAAAACAACAGTAATTTTTTTTGGAAAATATAGATATAACTTATATATATAAATATATAATATAATATATAATATAAAGAAAGTCTTCACAAGAGCAGCAAGAGGCAGCTTCATTTAGTTACACAGTAGAGTTGACCTATGTTGATTAAAATCTCAACCCAATGAGCTAGAAATGGGTTCAAATTTGAGATAAAAAATTTTAGACTGTTAAAAAATACTGCTTATGACAATCTGAAAATTAGCACAGTCAAATAAGTCAAATTTACATCATTAATGAGTGTGTATTGGGTTTGTACATATATACCGGGTATGGCACGACTCTCATGGCAGGGTATCAACAAAATGAGGTCTGTCTTTACATGAATCATGAAAAAATGTTACGGAAAAGAAAAGACCTTCATTCTGTCTGAGTGCAGCACTCAAAGGACTTGATATTTAATTGCATCTGAAAAAATAATTCAATACACTGATTTGCCAAAGACTATTATGTCGCCTGTTACCGTGTTCAAAGTATGATAATGGATCATGATCAGTTTTTTTTCAAAGTTTGATATGGCTTTCAATTTCTAATTTCAAGTGGAATTATATTCTATTCCTTAACTACAGTTTGGACAAATGTAGACTTATACTTGTGAGTTTGTAATCGATATTTTGGAAAGTCACAATTTTGAGAATTTCTTGTAAAATAAATAGATGGGTTACAGCGCATTGTAGAAGTGTGTGTTCCATTTAGTAATCAGACACTAAATTATTAAGAAGCTTGAACAGTGAATTTTGGAAGCTTTCTTGATAAACCAGTTACAATGTCTAGTTGCATTTTGCAGATTTGCTAACTTATTACCACTACATGTATGTTGATGTCAACAGTTCTTCCTTGCAACGGAAGCATACTTGTATTCAAGTTAATTGTGGTCTCATGAATTACGTATATACATGAATGATCAAGTTTTTTTTCGCTTTTTTAAATTTCTTTATATATTTAATTTTAATCGGATAACTTGATAAATGTATTTAGACATTGAGGTAAAATCCAAATCTAAAGATAATCTTTATAGTCATGGATGTTATAGAACAAATACGTATACATGTATAATAAAATCATGTATAATAAAAGGTAATCTTCTGATCAGATATACATGTATCGGTAACTACTAATATAATACTCCCGCTCTGTTGTTAATATACTTTTATTATCTCTACTGATTTTTTTCCTATATAAGAATTAGGTAGTAAAATGTCAATAATTCATTAAAAATAACAGTAAATGGACTTATCCCCACCAAATGCGCTATCCTTAGTCCAATGAGCTAATCCCAGCCTCGGAAGCTATTTCCCAGTTATTCGTAATCCTCTAGATTTTACTTTTGAATCGGTGGAATACTCAGTATGTTAATGGACTAATTCCCGAGCGTTAGTCAAGTGAACTATTACCCGCTTTAAAAGCTAATTCCCAGTTATCTGCGCCATGGGAAATTGGCCTCGGGGAACTGGAATCTTGCTAACTCCCTCAATGATATTCTTTGACTGTATAATACCCTCTGGCATACACAAGTTAAGTTACGGACAGACGCATAACTAAACAGGAAGTTGACATTGGATTCTTACGAAATACTCGTATGTCCTATCATATGGCATGCCAAAAAGAGTGTGCTCAACTTTCAAGAATCTGCACTGAGTAGCTGCTGAGAAAACTACAGTGAAATTCGTTACGGATAGACAGGCCGTTACACAGACAGACATACACACACACACACACAAGGGTAAAAGAATATACACCGTTCTCTTTCGGAACGGGGTATAATTATTATTTGCTCCAGACTCATCACTCGTCATTGAAACAAAGTACAATTTAATACAAAATGTAATGTTTTATTGTGCAGTAAATTAATAGTTTAAGAATTCCTCAAAGAAAGATAATATATTTTGTCTAAAATTGATAATACACAGCTCGAAAAAAAGTTCCCAGATATAAGCTTTCTATATGAACTCTTCCAAAATATCATTTAACTCAATAAACAATTCTAAAGCTTCATCTGGATGAACAGGAATTTGAACATTGGGTTTAATTATGTTCACAAGTTCTTTGAACTCGCCGCTGCAAACTTCTTTCTCTCTTCCATACAAGTTGATACATATATCGACATCCTTAGAATTCACTATTGTTCCATAATCTTGTCCGTCTGTCAGTTCAGGCACAAAATACAGAACATCCGGTTTTCCAGAAGGCAGTTCAGCGTATCCCTTTTGTGGACGAATGTCATGAGAATTCCAGTGTTTTGCGATTCTATCTAAATCGGTTTGCAAGGCATCCATGAAGCAAAATTGCAGGCATTCTTTCACAACCGGGTTATCAAAATCGAACAATCCACAATCCCTGATATCTTTAAAAAGATTAATCCACCAATGGATTCCAAGCTTCCTTAGGACCCCCCACCATGCCTCTATTTTTTGGTTTGCTGTACTTTTCCCATACATGAAGCTTCTGATACCTGCCATAGAGTCATTTGCATGGAATCTAAACAGGGGTTGCAAAAAACTGAGTCTACTATTTTCTGTTCCGTAATCTGCCCGTAAAACTTTTGGTGCACATCGTATATGCTGTATGCAATCAAGGTAATACTTTGCAACTATAGCAGGGTTGTTATTACTACAAGCGACTTCCAACCACATTATTTTTCTGCTATATCCGTCTATACACCCATGAATACAAAACCCAAAGGGTTTCAATTTATCATAACCGTCTACGTGCCATATACAGTTGGGGCCTGCTGTAACGTACACTCTTCGTTTTAACCGATGTGCTCTTCGTTCCTCGGTTGCATTTGGATAAAGTTGTTTCATAGTTTGCATAACAATATTCCTCTTAGCCAACAGCCCATGATCTTTCAGAAGTCTTTTCCACATTGTTCTGTAACCAATACATTGTCCACTAACACTAGATTCTCGTCTAATTGCATCAGCAATTGCTTGTTGCGGTGAAAAGTGGAGCGGTCGCCTCCGAAGGCCAAGGTGTCGCAATATTCGTTTTAATTGACGGACGCTCATTTTGATGTTGTGTATACTAAACAAAAACAGAACTATTTCATAATATTTAAATCCCTCTATAAAATACAGTCGAATAAGATCTTCTCTGGGTACATTATGTCCTGCCAATGGAATGTTACTGGGCACTACACTGTCCACCACCATTATGTTTACGCAAAACCATAGAACAGCTAACACCGCCATTTTCAAGGAAAAGTTCGAAATACTTTGAATTTTATTACATTCTCGTTTAATTAAGCTTAATGAGTAACAAAAAGTCCTAAGACTAAGTCAAAACAAGTAAGTCAATGTCCCTCCAGGTCATGAAATAAGAATGAATTTATAACAACTAATAATAAAGTAATCACAACTGTACCGGACGTTAAACTGCAATTTATCAATCAAAAACCACCATCAAATTAGGACTTAACGCCATTTTAATTATAGAAATAAACCTAGCAACAGTTTTCAATAGCTTTCTTACGCTTAGATATAACTAGCTACAAAACATTTACAACAAATAAGTCAAAACAAATAAGTTATAATAAATAAGTCATAACAAGTAAGTCAATGTCCCTCCAGGGCTTCCGTATTAAATACATTTAAAGATGTTGGTTTAAAAAAGGTTAATTTTACACGTGCAAATGTTTGCCCTTATATAATATTATTTGAACAAGTCGTTTTTACATCTCTGTAACACACGTTCGTCATGTGGCCATAATATAATTGTTTAGTCATAAGCGATCTACGTGATTTCATGGTGACATCATAAGTGATTGACGTGTTCAACCCATTCATAACCCGTGTACGCCGCTAATATACTATATTTCACTATAAGTCTATGTATATCGATCGCCAAGTTGTCTCCAGAAGTAGTTTATCGGAAGTGAGACTTTACGAGACTGTACAGGCCTATACCGTTGAAATTAAAAAAAAAATCTTTCATGGATTTAAAACTCAGGTACCTTATTATTTGTAATAAATCAATCACAAGTGTAAATATAACTAATAAGATATCATTTTTTGATAAGCCCTTGGGGCTTTATGGAATTTGATCACATGACCGACCTGTTTTACATCCCAATAAAACTCAAAAAATGATACCATATTTCTTAATTGATACTCTGATAAGAGAGATACATGTAAGTCTTCCTGACATAAATGTTTATTATGACTTTTTAGATTTGCCAAGTTGCAATTGAAGTGTCTAGTATTTTGTCCAATTTTGCCCCGCAACCTATGCTATAATTGTTTGCATTTTACTTATAAAATACATTTCTTTTGGAAAATCATTAAGGTTCAAGCAACATTTTGTATGAGTGGGCAGAGGGTTTATGAACCTTAATGAACATGACAAAAATTTTTATACCTTTAAAAAGAAGTCGGTTCACTTTATGCATAAAATGGCCCTGTAAATATACCAATTAATTGATCAACACTTGATTTTCAATTTGAAGCATTAAAATAAAATAGAGACTTGGTGCTTTCATATCCTATTCAAAAATTTCTCCTCAAAGTCCAGGTCTTGGAGAATTGGCTTAATGAAATTGCAATGTTCTTGAATTTATAGGTAAACAGGTAAAATTGAGTACTTTCAGTGAAGAAAAATAATATGAGCGCACACTCTGATCTAAAAAATAAAACATGTCCACGAATCCTCAGAAACATCTCTATCATTAACTAGTTGCATGTTTTAGATCAGAGGTTGCGCTCTATATCAAATAACTAAAAATAACTTTAAAAATTGGCCTTTTTTGTAGACTTTTTCAAAATATGAGGAAATTGACGCATTTCGTGACGTCATAATGCATTGACTAGCCAGAAAATGGCGTCATTTTTTATAGGATCGCAAGTGATATTTCAATGCATTGTTAACTAAACCTATGCAGTTTCAGTTTTTCAGAAATTAACAGGGCCAAATAAGGCAAAAGTGAACCTTGTTCTTTGTTCCTATACAAATCTATACGAAAAAAGTCTAACATTTCTAATGTTTTGCTGAGCGGGCATAAAAAAATGGATGTTGGACCGCTGAGTGAGATAATGGACCGCTTACGTCACAGACAATGAGCGGAGCTTAATCTCATTTTCATTCGTTGGTTTTCAACAGTGACGGACCTGATGATACACCACGGAAGATATATATATGGTACAAAATACATGTATGTCAAATAAAATGAAAGGTATAATAAAACATTGACCGAGTTCTCGGGCATAATGCGTTTTGTCGACCCTCGAACCAAACTGTCTGCCTTCGGCCTAACGGCCTCAGTTTGGTTCTTGGGTCCGACAAAACACATGTTGCCTCGAACTCAGTCAATAAAATTTAATGTTTTGGAGACGTTTTAAAAATAATTTCAATGATATCTAGTTTGGCGATTAAACAGTTTCATATTACCAAGTTTAAAAAAAACGTTTTAAGCATGAAATAGATATTTCCTCTTCCATACATCTAAAACATCGTTAATTTATATGTTTATTTTAAACATTTTGAAGGAACGTTGTCAAAATAATAATTTCACTCCTCCATGGCATCTGATCCCACCTCTGATGTTTGTTCTGCTCCTGATTTGTCTTGATTGAATGGACTTTTAAGCTTGAATACTGTACGTTATCTTCTTATATACAGTTTTTCGTTTACGAAATGTATGTCCTTTACTGTATATATTAGTACCTCACTTACCGGTATCCATTTCACAGCACCTGCCAGTTTTACCGGTTGTGCAGCTACAACGATCGTTAACAAATATAGCTCCGTTGAGACATTTCACGTTACAAATTCTTCTATCTATCTTGAATGTCTTTCCGCACTGATCATCTATATCTTCCTCACTCCATCCTGGTAAGCTACAAATTTGTCGCTTCCTTATTTGAGAGCCCCCTCCACAGGTATGACTACAGGGACTCCAATCTGACCAGGGTAAATGACCACATAAGTGTTCATCTCTACATCCATTGGGAATAAGAGGAGCGCTGGCAAAGGCTAAAAACATTAAAAACAGCCACATTACAGAAGTTATGGAACCTCACATGAATATGGTTTAAGGACGCTTTGATTTACGTTTGTCTTCTCAAATATATTAACACTCGTTTTATCCATTAAAAAATTGATCTTGCACGAATCACTCTACACGATAGGAATGTGATAAATCTTTTCGAAAAGATTACAGCGTGGAGGTTAATATCCTTGTTTATTTTAGAATTCTTTCAAGTTGTCTTTCGTTTGAGTTTCACATTTCTAAAACAAATGTATCTCTGAATATTTAATATATAATCGACATGGCCCTGATCTAGGACGAGGGGCTCGTAACTCATAGACGTCGGAAGCAAAATGAAAGTAGGGGGGCTTATTGAAAGTGTGGGGCTAAAACAACAAAAAGAAGGGAAACCCCAATTTTCAATGCCTATACATGTATTATGTATATATTTACAAAGAAAGCCACCTGGTTCCGACGCCTATGTAATTTAACGCTTGCTTATCTTTTGACTTTAGGAGGTTGATAAGTACTAGTATATGACATATACAACACATGTGAAGTTTAAAACATCCAAAATAATTGTGAAAATGAAAAATTACAATTCACTAACGTTTGTTTAATGGTCCACTAAAAATAGGGATTTTAACTGTAAGTTGCCAACTGAAAATTTGCATCTTAAAATGGCACCATAAGTTTAACACAATGTGCAGATGTGCCCATTCAAATATCTTTGTGCTCATAGAGATGCTTCAGAAAGAACAGGCTGCAAATGAAGCAAAGACTATCCAGATTTTAACTTCCCAAAAAAATATATCTCCAACTATCAAGGACAGGCTGCATCGAGTGCAATCGGACATAGTGGCCTATACCGTTACAACGACATATTTGTCCATCTGGTTCCTTAAATTTATGAAGCCACGTTAACGAACCATGATCCGTTCTTAGTACAAATTCTTTTCACAACAAATAGTGTTTGTAATATTTTACAAAATAAATTACAACAGGCATCTCTTTCCTCGTCACACAATAGTTCTTCTCTGCTTCCATAAGCAATTATAACTCTTTCCCTTCCATTCTAAATTTGAGACAGAACACATCATATAGCTTCATTACTTGCATCTGTGTTCAGTATAGAAGATCCACCATTTACGTCTTGGTATCCTAATATATGTTCTTCTTGTAGCTTTTGCTTCAGCTCACAGAAGGCTTCGTCACATTCAGTCGTCCAATTCCATTTACTATTTTTACCTGTGAGAAAATGTAAACATTTTGCAATCTTGGCAAAAATCCTTATTATACTTAATTCAGAAATACTAAACTCATCCAAGGAAACTTCTCATTTCTGTAACATTCTTTGGTACTGATATTCTTTTAACATCATCAATTTTAGCGCGGGATCTGTTTTGATTCCTGCTCCAGGTACAACATATCAAAGAAATGACACTTCCTTTTTGAAAAATAAACATTTCTTTGCTTTCAACTTCAAATTCATCTCCTCCAGCCTATAAAAGCCGACAATCTCTGGGAGATATTACATCAACGTTCAACAGAAATGAACTAACAAACGTGTCTATTAGAACTGTTCGACGCAGATTACATCAAGAAAGATACAGGCGGGGTAAAATCCAAAAAACTTTGACAATATGTAAAACTAACCGTCAGCGGAGAATACTGTGATGCCGAGGCAAAAGACACTGGAATTCTGATCAATGGCAAAAAGTCATATTCTCAGACGAAGCACAGGTAGTTATTGGTCTAAATAATTCTGTGAGTTTATGGAGAAAATCGTCCGAGAAGTGGAAGCCCTACTGCCTCAATCATCGGAAAACGCCCATCAAAGTAAGTTGTATGTTTTGGGGTTGTATTACTTACGATGGTATTGGTGTTCTTGTGCCAGTTGATGGAAATCTTAATTTTTTTAAAGTATATAGAATTGCTAGATATGGCCAATTATTGCTAAAGTGTTTGGAAATCGCCAGTTTTTTGTTTCCAAAATGATACATGTAACGCAACACCACACGCATCTAGACAGACCAGTGCATGGAAACAAGAAAACGGTATTCAGAAGTTTAGCTGGCCTGCCCAGTCCCCAGACCTTAATATTATCGAAAATGTCTGGCGTTGTATTAAAATCAAACTATCCCGTGAGATTGACAACATTCAAAACAAGAACGACTTGGTGGTTGCAGTTACTAGAATCTGGAATGGCCTGTATGCTTCGATTCCTTCCAGACTACGACAGGTTATCATCCAAAAAGGCTATGCAACAAAATACTAAATAAATATTGTAAGTAAATTACTTTTATTTTATAAAAAAAAAATCGTTTTTTTCTTATGCATTCCATATTACAACATGATGACGTCAGCCATGTTTGTTGCAATACTTTTGGCCACTCAGTGTATAATAGATTTATATTATTTTAACAGTAACTTGATCGGAAGGGTCGTATCACGTCGAGTTGACAGGCGCGGATCATCAGATCTCACGAGACGCGAAGCGTCGAGTTTGATCTAATGATCCGCGCCTGTCAACGAGACGTGATACGGCTCTTCGGATCAAGTTACTGTTATAATGATAAATTTATTTTATTATATGATTGAATAATTTCCTTCTCTCTGATTGGCTGAGAACCAACTATGTTAGAAAAATACTACGTTGTATTGACGTGCACGTGACGTTCCAGGTCAGTAAAGGAATTATTGCAGGTCAATATGAGGAATTATTGACCTGTTCCATGTTTTCTGTTACAATGTGTTCTTGTTGAAATTTCTTGTTAAAACTTTCAATTAAAGCAAAGAAACAGTCTTGTAGGAGTTTGCTATCATTTAATCATATAATAAAACAGTTATTGCTGTTTTTACGGTCAATACGATGATTTAGCCACCTTCGAAGTACAATATTCACTTCGCCCTTCGGGCTCAGTGAATATTGTACTCCTCAGGTGTCTAATTAAAATCATCGTATTGACCTAAAAAACAGCAATAATTGTATAATATACCCCCTTATAACTAGTTAAATATAGCAGAATAAAACTTTAGAGCTCAATTGTATAATATTTATCCATAAAACAAAGCATAATAACTAGAGGTACTGTGAGCAATGAGCTCACTAAATGATACCCCCCGCCTCCTATAATGTCTATGTGTTGCTATATATTGTTTTACGGTAATGTGTAAAGAGGAATAACTCGTCATATCAAATGTTATCCAGCAGATTCTACATGACGTCATAGGTAAACATATAATGGCAATGTCCATGTTTTGCTATGGAAAACCTAAAATACGTGTCGAATAAAAAAGTAAAATAGGAGGTGCACAATCATTATGGCAATGTGTAATAAAGATTCTGTGAAAGTTTCATTAAATTTCATTCAGTGGTATGAGAGGAGTTGTGGATAAGAGATAAAGCGTAACAGACGGACGGACGGACGTACAGACGGACGGACGGAAATTCCGATCACTATATACCCTCCCACTTTTCAAGCTGGGGTATAACAAGGGACTTTTTAACGCGCAAGAAAAATAACGTCATGTTTTTGCGTACTACGTCATCAGTTTCAGAGAGTGGTGAAAATTAACAGTAACAAAAACAAGGAAATTGATGGGTATATAATAAATCCAGATTATCATCTACCCTAGGTATCGGATATGCGTCCTTTATTCGTCTTAGCATTTTATCGACGATAATCCACACAAATTCGCCAACTCTTGTCCTTCTGAAGCTAAATTAACAGTAACAAAAACAAGGAAATTGATGGGTATATAATAAATCCAGATTATCATCTACCCTAGGTATCGGATATGCGTCCTTTATTCGTCTTAGCATTTTATCGACGATAATCCACACAAATTCGCCAACTCTTGTCCTTCTTCTGAAGCAAAACAAAGTCGATGTACTCGGTGTAAAGGGGTTCTTTATTGTTGTCGTCAGCACCAGATACCGGACTGGCCTTCTCATAAATTACACTGCAGTTCAAACCAGGCTATCGACACAGCCACGAAACCGACAGTAAACAAACAGACTGACGTGAAGGACACGTTTTTATACGCCCGTCTTGAGACGGGACGTATTATGTTATAAGCTTCATGTCCGTTCGTCTGTCCGTCTGTCCATTCCTGTCCGGCTCATAACTTGAATACTATTAGGCCTAGGATTATCAAACTTTGTCAACTGATACGATCTTGGGTAGACGGTGTGTCGCGCACCAAAAGTAGGTCGCTCTGACCTTTAATAAAGATGCTATAGCCAAATATGGAAAAAATCCTGTCCGGCTCATAACTAGAAAACTATTAGACCTAGAGCTTTCAAACTTGGCAAAAGTATACATCTAAGGTAGAAGGTGTGTCGCGGCCTATTTCAAGGTCACTGTGACCTTTAATTTAAGTGATTTTTTTTTAAACTAAGTCTTTTAAATTCTAAATTTCATAATCCTAAAAATTTTTAAAATATAGTTGTATCCTTATTAAAAAATGTTAAATTTAGTAAAAACTTTCATCATAACTTTACAGCAATCTGTAACAAATGTTAATGTTTGAGAGGAATTTAGTTTGTCCCATGGGCATAAATATCAAGCACTGGTCAAGGAGAATTTTGATAGCAGATTGTGCATGTCAAATTAGAGAGAAATTAATGAGTTTATTGTCGAGAGCTAACTGTCAAGAGCATCTCTAGATCTGATCATGCAGTGATATCTTAATTTATCTCTTGGGAGTTGGGCAAAAAGAAATGGCCTCATAGTTGCTTGTGTTAATTAAGAGTTCTTGATTACTATAGTCCAGTTTAAGATCTTTCAATTGGTTTAATGTAATTAAAACAAATTGATGTTTTAGTGTACGACTAAAACTAAATTAGTATTGTATAATATAATTAAAACTAATTATACATGTGTTCATTGAAAAAAAATTACATTTCAATTTTTATATATTTGCAACAAATTGCAGTCATGTCTCACTAAGAATTTTATAGTCTAAAGAATAATTCATTTTTGATGTTTTTTATTAGACTGTAGCATTTCCATTATTTCATAAAAATTTTAATTTAATATGCAAAAAACAATTTAAAGCTGCAAATGGATATTTGTTAAGCTCTAATACAGCCAGTTTAGAATTATATGATGTATTATTTGTTATAATTGAATCCCTACACTGTAGGTCTCTTAGAGATGTATGTACAATATTTCAAACATGATAAGAAATGGAAATTAGATCATTGAAATCTTTGTCAATCTGTTAATCAAGGTTACTTGATAGTACATGGTGAAAACAGTAGATGCACCAAAAAGGACCTGATAGAAACAACTGGAGGATCAATAGGCAAAGGATGCTGATCTGACATTTTTCAGGTAAGTGACATTATCATAATCCAAGATAATTCTATTAATAAGGTCAAATTAACTAGCTGAGTCAAATTTTAGCTGGTCTTATTTCTTATAGTCAGTAATAGCTGACTTTTGTTATGCTGTTCAACCAGATAAACCAACTCTTTACACCAATATTGAATTTTTGCTTAATAATATAAAGCATATGTTAAACCACTGTTGAAACAACATGAACACTTGTTAAAAAAAGTTAAATGAGGATTTTCCTAAACAAACTTCAATGATATATTTTCTCAATTGTTCTTCTTTTGACTCTTACTGCAGCTGCAGCAAACAGAACCATGTGGAAACAGTTAGAATAGACAAGCTTGATGAACATCCTCCAAGATTGGAAAACAGAAAATGCACCCAAAAGGACTTGGTGAAAAAATCTGGAGGAGGCAAGGCCAATGATTATTGAGGCAAACTTTATGGACAATGATTTTTCAAATATGCAAAAACACCAACTACACCCAAAAGATTTCAGTGGAAACAACTAATACAGACAAGCCTGATAGACACTATGGTCTTCAAGATGTGGAAACAGCAGATGCATGGACAAGACTTGGTGGATTATACAACTGGAGGAGACTTGCTAATGGAGGTTGACTTATCCACCAAGACATATACCACAATGGATATAGCTCATACTGATCAGGTATGACATTATCATATTCTAAATTCATCTTATTGTATAAATACAATGTATTAAAAAGGTCCAATTTTTAGTTAACTAGGAGACCAAATATTTAGTCCAAGGCACATTTTTTGGTAGTCAGCAATATAGCTGGCTTTTGTAATGGTGTTCAATTCACACCAATATTAAAATTTTGCCTGGAAATTTAAATGTTGTATAATGTATACTACAAACCACTGCTGATACATTTGCTCAATTGCTTGTTCAAACAAAGTTAAAGTGTAGATTTTTATAAACAAACATTGGTAAATATATGTATTTTCTCCCATCTTCTTTTGATTTTTGACTCAATTTTTTTTTAAATATGTTGTATTCATTTTATGTTGTATTCATTGGGTCCTCCTTAAGCCTATCTGCATTACATTCTATAAACAGAGTTTGTGTTATCATGCTAATTATACTGATGCAGTATGTGACCAGATGCACACCTTGCTGCAAAAGTCCCCACCAAGACCTCATTCGTGCATATTGATTAATATGTTTGACCTTCTACTGCTTGTTTACCTCTGGAAGTGGTATATAAAACCACAGAATGATACATCTGATATAATTTATTTATATTGTGAAATTCTGATTGTGAAGAACCATGAAGCCAATTTTAACTAAAATTGGCACAGAATATCCTTGGGTAAAGGGAGTTAAGTTTATTCATTTTAAGGCCACACCTTCTTCTAAATGTAAATAATAAAGAAATAGTAAAAATTAGGTGGTGTTATCTAAGGAATCACTGTCTAGTTAGTATAGTATGCCAGGGAATCAACAATAGTGGGAAACATGGGATAATTTATGCATAACGGGCTTTGCCCATTATGCAAATAAAATAAAATAAATTATCCCATGTTTCCCTCTATTGTTTATGTCCCTGGCATACTTTACTAACTAGACAGTGATTCCTTATATTTCCATTTCATTGTGAAATAAAATTGTAGATTTAAACTTTAAAAATGCAGACATTGATTTAAATTACACGAGGATTCCCATCCCAATTTCAATAGTCCCAGCCCAATGACGT
>PRKT01000189.1:755929-805552 GCA_003671525.1 Saccostrea glomerata
CCCCCCCCCCCCCCCCTCCCTCAAGAAATCGGATTTTCGAGTTTGGGCAATTTATTTTTTTGCTTGTCAACTTTTTTAGGCAAGTCAAAAAAATTCTCTGGCTGGCCCCCCTTTCCAAAACGATGCTACGTGGCTGAAATCTTAGATGAGATCAGGTGCCATGGAGGAGTAAGCGTTCACTGTCGACAGGTCACAGTGACCAGAGGCCTGTTCAGCAGAGCGAACGTTCGCGAGCGCTCGCCAAAATTCCTTATACCTCCAATAGTTATTTTGGCGAGCGCTCTGCTGTGTTCTCCTTGTCATGATCAGGTTATTGTAAAAAAAATCAGTTTATAATTCAGTTAAATAACGATTTGTAGGAAAAAACACCAGTCGCACGGTAGGTTGTATTATATATTTGCTGACAAGACCATTTCATCGAATATAGGATTTGTTAAATGTTGAAATATTTTACAAGGCTGTTTATATTCTTGTTTCATTATTTTTGTCAATACCGGTAGCCTGCCTTGCTTTAGAAAATGTTCGTACGAAGAGCATTTACTATAAACAGCTGTAAGTAATAAACAATATATGCAGGCGATGTTTAGGGTTATTGTTTCTACTAAATAAGTAAATTTGACAAAAGTTGAAGGTATCACGTTTATCATTAAGTTTTGCTGTAAGGTTACCTTTAAAGTCTTTTTCCTAGTAAAGTATTCAATGAATCATATGAAGATAACGAACACTATTCAAGATCAATAATCCATAAAACAATACAAAATAGAAGCATAGCAAACACAGACTTCTAAAACATAAAAGGTGGGATCAGGTGTCATGGGAGTAGTGAGCTTCCCCTACCGACCGGTCAAATCCTTGGCATGATCGGGAAATAACGGAAAACTCTCGTCAATTGTTTTTAAATAATGGACTAACAGTAGGTAGTCAGCATTTGACTCAATGATAAATTGCTTTTGCTGACAAAGTCATTGTATTGACCATAGAACTTACAAAATCATGACTTTAAACGAGACTGCAGATACTCTTGTTTCATCAACTTTTTAGTCAATAACTTACCTCGTTTTAGAAATTGTTCATACGTAGAGCATGCTCTTGCGTATCGAATCAAAGGAGATATATATATTCCGTATGAAGGTGATGAAGCTATATTGCTGCATAAGTATATTGGAAGTTGACGATTCAAAAGTTAAAGTCATCACGTTTATCATAGAGCTTTGTTGATTTAATACATCGACGTCTTTCCAAAAATATCCAAATATGAAACAGATATGCCAGACTCTGTAGTATCTTTTATCTCAAGCTCACCAGAATATAGCGTATCGAGATAAGAATGAAAATTAGCCTTGACGACGACAATACGTCGTCGATATATCTAAATTACGAGTTGAAGGCCACAGAAAGTTTTTTTCACGCACAAGATTTTGCTCGAATTCTGCTTCCTACATATGAATACAATAAATAGGCTGCTAAAACGGGCTGCTTTTAGTTCCAAAGGGAATTCCAATAGATTGTTGGAAGACCTGGTCGCCAAAAACAAAAGATATCGTCAATCAGAAATTAAGCATCTTTTTGATGTCAACTTCAGAGTACTTGTGTGTACAATTAATATCCTTTTAACAAAATAATTTTGCAAATGACCAATGACAAAATAGGTATATTTACGAGTTCCATTTTTATTGAAAAGGCAGCTGTCAATGAAATCAAAAAGCGTGGACTTTGTTATTATTTAAATCTCTTAAGAGGGAAATTGTAAAAACGGGGCTATTTAATAAGCATGGAATTTTCTACGGATTTCTCCGTTATCCAATCATGACACGGCGAGTGTGACTTTTTGACAAGGACTGCTTTCTCCTCGTGTGTAACTGACCCTATCTCTGATGTGTTAGAGGTCGCTATGATTGCTCTAATAATTTTTTTTATTGTTTAAATAAACTGTACGTTATCTCTATATTTCATGCAATGAAAAATAATTTACCTTGAAAAACTTTGGTATGACGAAGAAGGTTTCATTGTTTTATTTTAAAAATGGAATAAAAACGCCATTATTGTTAGAAGTTGACTGCGTTAAATAAGAGGATATTTCTGGATGTCCAGTATTTCAAGCAAAAAATCAATTTGTTAAAAACAACTTTTAGGTTTAGATAAAATAACGTTTATATAATTGTATATCTTATAGATAAATATTACGTTTATAAACATATGTATACGTAAAGCAATTTAAAATCTTTTTATCAGCCTTGAGTTTATTGAATTATCAAGATCGGTAATATTAATGGTCAAAGGCAGTTCAAAGGACAAAAACTAAGAGTTTCCGATTTTTATCAATTTAACACTTTCACTATTGGTGCCAATCCAAATATTTAAAATAATTGATAAACTTTTCTCCGCAGTATAAAATGAAAACATTAAAATTCTTTTGTTTACAAAAAATGTTGGAGACTCAGTATACTCGCTCTAATAGCAAATAAAATCTGAAAAATTCTTTTTACACAATAAACATTCTGATGATTAAAAATTATCGTAGATCATGAAATAAAAAAGATTGTGCTGAAATCCCTTGGATTGTAGATACCCGCCAAACTTTGAATGTGCCTACTGACAACAGACTAAGAACGCTTTTTCTAACGTGAATAAAAGAAAATTGTTAGTAAAATATAAATGTTGGATAGTCATAGTTTCACAATCTAAGAACAGTCGATTTACAAATAATGTCGTGATTTGAAGTGGTTGCATGTTCCCTCTATTTTAGTTAATAAAATGTTGATTTTTTTTCTTAATTCTTGATGTTCAAAATTATTCTTTAGATTTTAGGTGAAAATAATCTAATTTATTATATATGTCGCTTTTTAGGGTGCGTATCATTACCGCTATATTTTCAAAATTTTCATTACCGCTACATAGTCATTACCGCTACAAAAAATCTTACATTACCGCCACATAAAAAAGTATACATTACCGCTACATTGCCTCTTTCGTTAACCAGCCACTTATGCATGTACAGTACAACCTATACATGCATAAAAACCCGTTTCCCCTGCTCAACACGGGTAGTTGAAAGTAAGACTTTGAACAGGAGGTTTTTTTTTATTAAAATCAATTTTGTTTCATAAAACACAAAAAATTTTAAAATCAAGCACTGTTCAAAAAATATAATTCTATAAATGACCGTTCAATGTGCTTCGGAATACGCATCAATCACAAAGCACTCTTCAACTCGAGGATCCAAAAACCCAGCCAAAGAAAACTTTCAACCACTGTTCAAATTCTGTTGATTAGAACTCATATACCGAACCATACCTGGCTAAATCGATATATGTAGTGGTAATGGGTTGTTTTTGGCTGATTCAATATGTGGCGGTAATGAGTTGTTTTTTGCCGGAAAAATGTTGCGGTAATGATCGGTCGAAAATCTGAAAAAATGTAGCGGTAATGAGTTGAAAGTTTTGGCAATGTAGCGGTTATGTTGACCTCCCGCTTTTTATATTCTTTCTAATTGCTTTAGCAGACCCCCCCCCCCCACATAATTTTTGTTTTCGCATGATTTTTCTGTACTTAAAAGACATGCCCATTAATCTAAGTTTTGGATCAACTTAAAATATTAAACGTAATTAATTAGAAAAATGTCGATGACTTTCAGGGTAAGTTTTTGGTTAGATTTATAAAAATAATACATGTACTCCTTCAATTTATTGAAACCATTTATACTTCATAAACTAACTTTCCACTGAAGACGTAGTGTTCGGTAAAAGTTCGCTGCGCAAGGGAAAGAGGATAAAAAGAAGTTTTAATTTTCTATCTATTCCTCCAAGAGATTAAGATAAAATAAAGAGAGATATGAATGTTTTATTCTGAAACCGAAGAACACATTTTCAAACCATCGTATGACAATGGAGCTTTGACAGATGTTTCTGAGTGATGATTGCACACATCTTTACCCTGTTTCCGGCAAGTGAACTGGAATGTGACTAGATTTCACAAGTGATTGTGATCACGTGACTATAACTGTTCCATAGTTGTAGACTCCGTGGAGGCTACGCTTATTTCACTAGAAGACATATCACCCCCGCTGTAATCTTCCTCCTCACACCTTGTCCAACTATGTAACAGATCACTAAAATCAGGGGGCTGGGATGAGTTAATTATAGGAGCACCATTTCCTTTCACTTTGCCGAGTGTTCGATTAGTTCCTCCAGGTTCCTGCCAGAATGACTGAGGAAGCTTACGCCGATTCATTGGAGTTAAATCACTATACTTTTTAACATCTGCTTGCATACGTCTAAGCTTCTTTGATTTTTTCTTATCTGATATAAAATCTTTTAATCCGTATCTAAACAAGTCTTCAAGAGGTCCTAGCCCTACTTTCGTGTCCAATTTCCCACTAAACTTATGTTTATTGTCTTTTTTCTCTTGTGAAGCATTGTTAAGCGTTAATAACTCTTTTGTGTTTTTGGTATCTACATTTTCACCCTGAGCAATGCGGAGTAGATCTGCGTAATACAGTTCTCTCCCTGATTTGGTTGTAACCCATTTGTCCTCATATATATCACAAGAGTCCTCGTCTTTCTTTTTGCCAAAGAATTTCTGAATATCGGAATTCACCATATCTGCAAAATTCAACAGTTGTTGCGTCATATCCGGTCCTTGCGACACTGGGATGTCAAAACTGTCGTCCATCAAATCTTCTGAATAATGGGAGTCATGATCACTGAAATCGTCGTCATCCATTTTGTTATAGATGCATTTATCGAATGTTTCTACGGCTGCTTTGGTCAATGGTTCAAAAGGTCGCTTGATGACCGTCTGGTGAAGGTCAGGGCCATGAATCTGGGACATTCTGGGAGTCTGAAGGGCGGTCATCACAGCCTCGTTTCCATTTATATGGGGAAGAGTAGAAAAATGCATCTGGGACAATTTTAAATCATCGTCTTGGCTTTAGATATGGCGGGATTTTTTTCCTGAAATGACAAGACAAAATCATTTGTTTAAAAAGTAGGTTATGGACAGGAAGAAGGACAAATAAGTCACAAAGCGTATCTGTGATCTCCACGTAGAGAATTGACACACCACGGAAAGAGCAGAGTCCATTTCTCGCCGGAGGTCCTTAGTATTGATATCTTTTCGTCAGTTTTTATCTCGAAAATCTCTCGAAATGAAAGAAAATCAATATATTAAGCATGAATTCTAATATCTTGATAAAGCGTTCGTGTGAACTTCACCATCAAAATAATGGTTTCACGATGTTTAATTGAACGCAAAACAGGTGGTACCATTCGAATGTTTTAATTTAAATCTGACTGGATAAATGTGGTGGTGAAACAAACTGAGAACGGTCCTCAGTATATTAAAAGTACTTTTGAGATTATCCGAGTATATTTAATTTAAAATAAGTTCACCCTGCCAACCGAATTTTCATTAGGTAGAACAAATGAAATATTGTTTAACACTAAACCCTAAAGACTATAGCTATTATACGTTGCTTGTCGAGGGGAGATTATATATAAATAACGTCAGTTGCCAGAGAGAAGACCTCACAAAAAGATTCTTGTAGGAGTATCTCTGTGACTTTATCACCCATACGAATATTCCTCGTAAAAAATGATGTACACTTTTGTATCTACGTGCCCTCTGACATTACTGTGCTTCTTTTTTATTAATAAGAATGTACAGTATAACTCAAGAAGTCTAAGAATTTTTAAGCTGAATTTAGAAAATTTATCATACCACTGTATGTTTGGAATAATTTATTTGCAAGTGAAGTGGTAACTAAATTGAAATAAATTGCATATACATACAAAAAAAGAAGAGGTTTAAGAAGAAATGTCAGTTTTCTGAAGATATTGTTATTCTAAGTATAGGAAAAAAGTTATGTACATGTAATACTCTTTTTATCATGGAGAAAAATGAAGTTTCCCGATTTTTTTTTTCTTCAAAATATCCTGAGCATGTCAATGAAAATTAAATTTTGTGCACAATGAAAGATCAATTTGTTTACATGCATAGGTAACGCAAGACCATTAAATATACATGTACTACAAATCATTATAGACTTGGGGAGGAGGTTTTGAATATTAATTTTTCTTCACAGAAATCTTCGAGATTTAAAATTCAAAACGGATACAAAATCCATATTAAGATGACAGAGAAATTAATGTAATCATGGTAAAATAATCACAAATATGAAAAATTTAAAAGTAAACAGGCTTTGTTATGCATTTATCTTATCATGTTTTTCTGAAAATCGTTAAATCTTTGGGTGTGATATCTTCAGATTGGGTGTTTAAATTTAAATATATAGTTATATTTCTCAAATAAGTTTTACTGGGCAATATTTGCTCATCCAGCATAAGACACTAATAATGCTCTATATGTATATCTTATTCTATCTTTAGGTACCGATTCATTTAAATTTTATCTTAATACTTTTATGATAATATATTTTGAATGCAAATCTATTTTAGAATGAGGAGTCTCTCAGAACTAAGCCGAAACTCTTGCCATTACTTCCAACGTCTCTAAAATCTCATCACTTCATGCACTAGCATTCCATTTTTGGCAGTTTTCTTTAAAAAAAAACTACTCTACCGCTTTTTCCTTTTCAATATGAACCAAATTATAATTCACTTCGAAGTCTATGATTATTTTGCATTGTACACAAGCTTTTTTATGCATAATCTTTAATGCTGGTCCTCCAGATACATTCTTTCAAAAGGATATTTCTAGAAAACTATAGCATTCAATCTAATGCACAGATGATGAATGCAATCTGAATACAGTCTGAAATTTAGTCTTTGAATAAAAAAAATGCAAAATTAAGTATTGTATGTCTTTGCTTGTCTACCTTTTAAAGAAACACACACGCAAAAAAAAAAAAAAAACAAAAACAAAAAAAAAACAATGAATTTTCCTATTATTCATCTTGAAAAGAATGTTATAAGTCTCACGAGAGATTACGATGTTTGATTTTTGTGACACTGAAGGATTTTCGTCGTTGCACGAAAACTCAATTTGAATTCTTCGAACAACACTTGACTGGGCAACTCTGAATAAATATGTACATATCTGACTCTTCTAAAACACGTGTGATTTGAACTTATCTTGTTCCTGATATAGAAATATGTTCCAGCTAAATCATGTAACACAGGGGTGGGTAGAAGTTTCACACTAGAGTTGTTAAAAATTTGGTATTTTTCAAATATTACTAAAAATAGTTTCCTTAATATTTATAATATAATTCAATAATGTGGTTTCGATAACATCATTTCATTTTTTTTATCAGTAAATATAAATCAAAATTTCGAACCATCCTATCCATTCATATCTAAAAGACTAGAGTCTTGCCGAACCCGCAGTATTAATTCTTTCATTTAAGCTGTCGTTTCGTTTTCAAACCTGAGTACTTAATATTGCACAAAATGTTTGCAGTGATTTTAAATGTACATATTAGATTGGCACTAAGATTCCGTTTAACAAGAGATGTATTAAAGTGTCAGGTCGCTTGTTTCCTCTCAACAAACTATGGTCGGTGCTCCGGGCACCTTGCTCAAAACCATCAATCACCCTTACGTGCAACCGACATTAAAAATTGAACCATACGAAAAAGGGGTCTTTTATTCGGAATTTGCATTGAGACTCGCATTTCTATATGTAAAAGCTCACTGTCAGATGTCAAAACTGAAGTCCCATAAACTTTCCCCTATACATCACCGTAGAGTTTAATTTAAAAAGGGATCTACTAAATTGAGAAAAATATATCCCGTGTGTAGATACGATTGTCACCTCGGGGACAACGGTTTTGAGGAGATGTTTGAACGATCAGCTATTATTTTCTGGCTAACTGTTGTTCTATTGGTGTCGGTCAGTGGGTTGGAGTGCCAATAGGGGTCTTCCAGCAAATACCCCTCTAATTGACGGCTACTCCGATTTAAGATGGCGGGGTCGAGGAGGGGGAAGCACCTATTCAAAATATGTAAGAGTCTTACAACCACCTCTTTACTACAGTATTCAAACGCCTGAAATCTATTGCTGGAGTCAAAAACAAAACCCCATATATCCAGCAGAATTGCAAATCGTTGAGAGAGGTTGCATAGCGCATTAGATTATTTTATGTTCAGTTTCTAAATTGATTTCTGTAGAGTATAATTTGAAATGGAAATTTAGTATACAATTTAGTATACAATTTTTAAAGCTAAGAATATTACAATTGTTTGGTGTTCTGTGTCATAATTTTACCACGCAAAGACAGGAGCGGTACCGAGAACAAAGTTATAGCTTACTCATTCTCCATGCCCAGAAATGACTTTCTGTTGGTACACCCTGAAGATAATTCCTCTGCCAAATGGTATTAGTACAGTGATTTAAAATCAGCCTCAATAGAAAATACAGATATGTGAATAAGGCGCCGATTGTGGTATAGCAGATATGATATGGAATAAAGTGGCTACGGATTTTATTTTCCTTCAAATTTAAACTCTTTATCAACATTTTAAAGATTTATAAATGGTTTTGAACGATATGCTAACATAAGCGATGGAATATTACACAACATTTTACCCCTAACTGGTAATAAACATTATCGGAAGGAGAAAAGATCCGCCGTGCAATTTTAACACAGTACCGATGCAATATTCGTATTCCGAGAAAGAGAGAGGATCCGCTGTGCAATTTTGACACAGTGCTTTGCAATATCCATATTCCTAAAAAGAGAGAGAGGATCTGTCGTGCATTTGAAAGCAGTCCTAATTCAGTATTCCTGTCGCCGTAAACACTTAGCAGCGCATAGCATTTTATAAAATGGTAAAGGTGTCGTAAGATTAATCCAAACTTGGTCCATCGGTGGATGATTAGCTCAAATAGACAAATCTGTTGATATAGCAGTTAAGGTTGTTTGCCCTACAGATTGTTCTCTTTTTTACCTTCTTCACTGAAGAGACCATCCATCACAGATCGACTGTGACAACAATACACACTCGAATCCTTTGTTCTTCTCTGGGGTTTTTAGATCAAGTTTCGAGTGTTTGAACTGTTATATACCCAAGTACAACCAAACACCCCACTAATTCATGTAGAATGACGCACATTGTGCATTCTTTTACAATATCAATAGAATATACCGTATATTAATTAAATCGCATTTGTTCCTCCTTTTTTATATACAAAATCTTTGAATAAGGAAATTTTTATATCTTCATAACAATAAACAATGATAAAAAGCCTACTATTGTAGTACAATGTCTAGAAATAAAAGTGTATGTTGCTTCAGACTGTTTATATTGAGATTACAGTGATAGTTGTTCTTCGGTAAGAACCCGTTGTAGAAATTGTACAGAAGGCCACAAAGAGATAGATAAGAGTTCGGGGCTGTAATTTGTAAAGTGTCACAGATTACTACTGTACAAACTAACATTCTGGACAGCACAGAGAAAACAAAACCACGCAAAGACTGATCCCTAAAGATTTAGACCAAAACGACTGTGTCCAGTAGGCAACAAAAAACGACATACTTACTATTATGAACACATGGTTCCACGAAATACATTGATTCCTAGCACGATAGCACAATACTGATAGTGTTAGTCCATTTTGAACGCACTGAACATCATGTGCAATGTGCTGATGACAAATGGCCGTGAAGGCGGAATAAGAAATGAATTCTGCGTCCAAATAGAAACTCTTCACACGTTTAGGTAGATTTTATCCAACGTAAAAACAGATAGGAAACCATAAGAATATTTGAATATGTTGTTTGTTATCGGGTTAGAGACTACGAACGGTAATAGCTTACAGTTTACACAAGATAAGGGAGGGTGGACTTCTCGCAGACGACAGCCAATCCATGGCGGCAAACCTAATCGATCACGTAAAACGTGATTACACAGAATTAACAGGTACATTATATTAAAATCATTAAGTGAATTTTAATTTAGTGTTTGGCAATAAAATGTTGTGGTTGTTTAGTCAAATGAAAAGATAAGTCAAAGAGATTTTCTGAAGAAGTCAGGGAGTCAACAAGTGAAGTCTTTTCCCAAATCTTTTTTTTTTCTTAATATCATTCATAATTTTCTATCGTGAAAAAAATTTAAAGAAATGATACTTCAATTAATTGGTTATTTAAAAAGTTACTGAGATTGTATGCGTCTATACATGAAAAAATATATAATGCTTTTTTTCTGTGTATATTCAATTCGCTGAAATGCAACATTGACAGATCTGAATAATAAATTTTCAGGAATGATATTTGAGAAAAATGGGAAAAGAAAAAAATTATAGTGCTTTTTTCTTTGTATAATTAATTTGCTGAAAATTTAATGCAACATTGACAGATCTGAATAATAAATTTTCAGGAATGTTATTTTGGAAAAATGGGAAAACCAAAATAGTGATAGTAATTAATGTTGAAAACACATCTTTATAACAAGAATATAGTACAACAAAACCAAATTAAATTATTAAACTGATCTTGCTAATATGACTCCGGTTATTTTGAAATGATTTAAAAGATGTTCTAATGCTGAATGAGTTTATTATCTTATAAGCACTTTAATTTTTTTTTTCAATTAAAAAAACTAATTTTGAAACAAAAATACAAGAAAAACATGAAGAGCAGGTAAGACGATAATCGAAAAAAATTGCAGAGCAATAATGATAATATTTGACAAAACAAACGACATTCCTCCTTCAAAATTCGGATACAATGGAAAATGTGTAATAAGTTTTTGCTAAAAATGAAATATGGACAAGGGTAGTCATTTTTATTGTCATTGTTGTTTTTTGGATTTGCTTATTATATTCTATATTTAGATTGTTCATGGCAAAAATAAAGTCTAGTTATTTTTATAACTTTTTGAGATGTATTCATTTTGTTCATGTTTTTACATTGAATTTTCATAAACACATAGATATAAAGAAAAGGTTTTGTGAGAATAAAAAATAAAGCTGGTATGATGTGAAATTTTCTAATAATTATTTGTACATGTATTTAAGCATTAAATTCCATACAAGATGATGTAAACTTTCTATAACATTTCTTTTCTTGCAGCTTGATCAAGGAATCTAATAAATATCCAACACAGAGTATTATTCAATTATATTAAAATAGTAATCATTTATGATTTATATTTATATTCTAATAGTTATATTTTTACAAAACAGCTGATATATAGTTTAGATAGTCTACTGAAAAATTTAGGACTAATGTTTTTTTACTTTTCTTTACATTGCCAAGGAAAAGAGAAGACCCATAAAAAAAATCACCCACTTTAAATAATGTTCGACGAGACTGTGTTCATTATTTTTTTTAATAAAAAAGAATTCGAAAGTTCCAGTTTGGCAAGTTGATAGAAAATCAAGATAAAAATATCAAGTTAACTCCTTAATACAATAAAAGTTTCTTGATTTCATCAATGAATAGTCAACTAAACAAAGTCAAAAATATAAAATCTAATTAGTAGACATTTGCTTGAAATCAAGAAATATGTTGTGTATAGTCATTTCAACTTAAGATTCAAATTGACAGGTATTTTTATATGATTTGTGTGAGAAGCAAGATTCTTAAAGAGACATTTTCCATCCAAGAAAGTCTAGATAAGGTTATTTCCTTAATCCCCATTTCATATCTAAATTAATTCAGATGACTTTAAAAATGTCAAGTTTTTGATGTGATTCAAAAAAAGATACATGAGATCATATTTATATTCACCGCCACCGTGCACAAAGATATAATTACTAATAACTCTTAGAGGTAAAAAAAAATTTAAAACTATAAACTAAAATAAAATTGAAACCACTTTCCTTTCTGATTGATTATAATATATTAAATTATTACTTCAATGTGACTACTGTTTCAGAAAAGGCATATATTTGTACAATATTGGTTGAGACATACAAAATTCTTCGGTGCAATCTTGGAAAAGATTTTAAACTTGAAAAGCATTTCTGTAGCCCTATCCCATTTTTCTCATATTTCTTTTAATTGTCCTCTCATTACTAAAAACATCATATCTTCCCTCAATAATTAACAAAAACTGTAAAAAAAAAAAAATTCTGGCGGGAAAATGGTTCGTACCCCTATGTTTGAAATCCCTCAAAGTGTTCTTTAGTTTTTTAATAAATGAGTTTGTTTCCTAAAGTTTGTACTTCCGGAATGTATATGGATATATATATGAACAAGTATTCACATATATTTTTGTTCCAAATTTTTTTTATTTTTGAAAATTATTTTCAAAATTGAATTTAACGCTGCAGGTCGTATACTTTTTTTTTTTTTTTGTGTTGTGGTCCAGGTGAGAACGTGGTCTTAATTAGAGTCCCAACTTTTCAATATTATTCGATACATAGACACTTAAGTAAATACCTACACAATATCGCCACATTGTATATAATAGGGATTTAGATGTGCGAATAAGCCGACTGACACTTGCGAGATACTATCCAAGTACGTGGGAATTATAGAAATATCTTAAGACGTGCGGTTAGTCCGACTTTATTGGGGAGATTGGGAGTCGAGGTGATAAGGTAAAAGAAACAAAAAGTGTCAAAATGGACTGACACCCAGGTTCCGTCTTCCTTAAGAATATTATCATTCAATTTGGTTTGCCACATATTGTTAAAAGGGAGGGCGGGAATGAGATAATAATCCGACTTGTTGCTGAAAATCAACTGATAGTTAATAATAAACAAGGCTGTGAAAAATTATTGTAAGTTAGGGCTATCCCTTTCAAAAACTAATATATAAATCATTCCAAAGAAATTTTGCTTTTTTCTCTCAATTCTTGCATGCATTTTGATATGTTGCAGGCACAAGAACTTGAGTTTTTAAATGTTTCTCTTTATTGATTAAAAATCCCAAACTTTAATGTTATCATTTTAGTATGCATTTTTTTTTATCAAAATTAAAAAAAAGTTTTAAAAAGCTTCGTATTTTTCTTTTAACATTCTTAATCATAAATTAAATCTGAAATGGAATTTTATATGGACCTCATACAAATTAATTTTAAGTATAAGAAAAAAAAATGTGATAATTGTTAAAGACTTTTAAAAAGAATTTCAATCAGGCCCCATGACCAAAAAAAAAAAATGCGAATAGGCTTAAGTCAAAATTTTAAATCAATATACCTTTTGAAAAATTTTGATAATGAAACAAAATTTGCATCATTTGTTGGAATAGGAGTTTTATACATAAGTGCAAAATCTTAAAAATGTAACTTAAATAAAACTAAAGATATTCAGAATTAACATTCTGACTTAAGTCTGTTCTCAGTTTATGGACTTACAGCCAGCTTTGATAAAGACTTCTTGAAAAATAGTAAATTCAGAGTTGAGACCTCGCTAAATAACTTAATATGAAATCGAAAAGTTGAATTACATTAATTTTCTGAAGACAAATTAGAGAAACAGACAAATGCATCGTTTTCTTCTTTAATGTATTATTAAAGTATTGCTTTCTTTCCTCACTTACTTTACAACAATTATTTTGCCGTTTTCTGGTAATGAAATGTTTAATTGCTAACCCAGAAAAACACAATAAATAAATTAAAAAAAACCTAATAATTTATAAAAATATTAACTCAAATATGAACACAGACTGAAAAAAAATTAGCAAAACCTTGAATTATAATTAAGCAAAAAATTAAGCATTTATGGAGAATAAAAATACCAATATCACTCTTACCTTGTTACGAACGGAAAGCGGGGACTCTTTCGCTGCTGTTATCTCTTGTACATAAACAAAGGGCGTAGATTCCTAAACTTTGATAAGAACTAGAGTAAAATTCTTGACTTGTTTTAACTTTGAAGGAATCTAAGATTGGCCAATGATTCAAATACAACATTTGAAAAGACCACAAATAGACAACCAAATCTGTGGTTTTGCGTTTGAAAAAAAAGAGAGGTAGATAAGAATTTGAAATGACCATTTTCTATTTTCAAATCACATTGTTTAAAGGTCAAGATCTAGTAATTCGAAGGGTGGCAATATACTCTGCTTGACGTTTATGTAAAAACATTTTATTCACTGTTTGTCAAACGATGCAGGATTCTGTCTTTTCATTTGTAATTTTCCATTTTTTAAATCTGTATGGTATAATCTTTTATATGTACTCCACAATATTTCATTTATTTTCTGTAATTTTTTCTGTAATGTATTCTATTATTTTCTATGTGTATTTTATATTTTTCACTTGTATTTTATATATTCTTGTTCAATTTTCCATTTGTATTCTGTAATTTTCCATTTGTATTGTATAATTTTCCATTTTTATTCTGTAATATCCATCTGCATTGTATAATTTTCCTTTTTTATTTTGTAATTTTCAGTCGAATCGTATATTTTTCATTTGGTTTGTACAATTTTCAATTTGTAGTCTTAATTTTTTTGTTTTCTTTAATTTTTCATTTGTATTCTATAGCTTTCCATTAGTAGTTCATGGCTTTTCATTTGTATTTCATATTGATTTCTCTTTTGAATTGCATAATTTTTTATGTATTTTTTTTTATTTGTGTAAGTTCCCAATTGTATTGACTTTTTTTTAAATTTGTATTTTATGTTGTAATGTTGTAATACACGTAAAAAATACTAGTATGCCAATCAAATGCAAAAGATTCGTTGCAATAGATAAAAATATATAGAAAACAAATGGAAAAAATTGTGGAATACAAATTGTTGAAAAATATACAATTTGAATTGTGAAACATACAATGAAAATGGAAAATTATCGAATACAAATCAATGCAAAAGAACCAATTTTGAAACTTTTGAAATCCAGAACTTATTAATATTTTTAAAATCCTTAACAGAACAATGAGAACCACATTGTTAACATGTAGTTGTCTTGTTAAAAAAATTATATCAATTACACCCAGTAAAATGTATTTTTAACATAGTAATATATACCTCCTTTTCTAAGGAAGATTTTTTTTAAAAATGATATGCCAGTTTTAGATATTTTTTAATAATCCACACCATCAAATTAGTTTTGAATTACTATATCTATACTACATTCCAAAACGCTGTAAAAATCATGACAAAATACATAACGGGTTCCAGTAAATGTTCTACAAAGCTCCCTTCTTTCCTCAAATAAAATGTTAGCAGCTGTGGAGGAGAAACTTCAGAAGTACTGTAGAACAGTATTAGGAAGTGATACAAATAAGATGTTGATACTTAAAAGCGGCAATGAAATTTTAGAAATTGAAAGTACATATAATAGCATAGTCAACCATTTTTTTTTACTCTCTGACACTATATACAACCCCAAGCCCAGGCTTTCTGACATCATAGACAGCTGCTTACCTTATAATTGGTCATTCGCAAAACTATTTTGTTAAAAACATTCAGAATCTGATTCTGCGTACAAGTAATCTGAAATTGATATTAAGAAGGTGACCAAGTTTCTAGTTAGGTTTCTTGGAGATAAGGTCTTTCAATATCTGTTGGGAATGCAGTTGCGAACCAATAGCGCCCTGTTTTAAGTAACTCAAATTTTGTATTCAAATGAAGCAGATTGTGTGGTCTTAAACTCGACATTTAGATATTTTGAAGACATAATACGAATGAACAATAGTTACATCCGTTCATATGTTGAACCACTATATCCAAGTGAGCTTGATATAAAAAGCATCACAGACTCTAACGCATCTATTTCATATATAGATACGTTACTAGAAAAAGACTTTTTGATAACCTCACAACAAATCTTTATGCTAAGCGTGATTACTTCAACTTTTAAATCATCAACATTCCTCTTTTATGTAGCAATATACCTTCAACGCCAGCATAAATAACTAATGTCTTCTGGTCGATTAGTTATGCAAGAGCATGTTCTACTACGATCAAGTTTTAAACGAGGTAAGCTATTGACCAACCAGTTGATGAAATAAGAATATCAAGAGTCTTGTTTGACGTCATCAATGATCAAGTTCTACGGTCGATTCAATTACCTTATCTGCAAATACATTCTATCATAAGGTCATATGCTGACTGATTTTTTTTTCACTCTGATCGTTGAATTGGAATTTCGAAGGATTTTCAAAATGCCTGATCATGAAGGGGCACAGGGCAGGTGTAACTGAATAACAGGATATGCTTGTTCCTTCATAGCATCTGATCCCACCTCTGGTGGTTTTGGAGGTCCCTGTTTGCTCTGCTCCCGATTTGTCCATTGAATATGTATACGTTATAAATGTATAACTTATATAAATCTTAATAGAGTAATTAAAAAAGTTTTTCAAAAAGGTATTCATGTACTTTTCAGTAAAGGTGTTTAGTCTAAACTTATGAAAATATCTGATATATATTTTTTTCCAAGGTTATTTTAATATTGTAGAGAGCATTATGGAGACCGACCTATTATACTTATACTTTTAAAATTATTTAGTATTTTGGGACCACGCGAACTTTAAGCATAGAAAAACTCGGAATTATCACTCATAATTGTTACAAATACACCTGAGATAATGTTTTATCGTTACGTGTGCAGGCAAATCAAATATATCTTGTGGTGGCATAAAATTGATAAGAAGGCATCTAATATTTCAAATACAATGACAAAACACTCCTTTTTTGACGAGAACTAAGTATGAATTTCTATGATTTGGATAAAACTTAAAAAATATGGTTTTGGTATTCGATATAAAACATTCTTTACTTTTGTTAAACTCAATAGTACTTAGTATTCAATAACTGTAAAACATTCACTCTTTCTACCACAAATGTTTTGCACTTGATAAATAACCCAACTTTGAGAGAGTTTGGAATAGTGTAATCGAATGCAGACATCCTAAGAATGAATACGTGAAGGTCTTTAATACAGGAAATAGTTCATATCGCAAAACACGAATTCCTGAACCCCCGACTCATGCAATTGTTCGTGTGAAAATTGTTTATTTCAAATAAAGCCGAATCAAAGTGATAACGAGTCAATCAGAATTCTGACAACTTAAGATTGGTAATAATCAATTGAACGATTTTATCGCTCGTACTGTCTCGATAAAAATGACATCTTGTTTGTCGAGGGAAATCACTAAGAATGGACACAGAGAAGTTTACAAAAGAATTTTGCCGTAATTTCTTAAATTGTTATTTGCTTAAATTCATATGTTCAGTGTTGTGTTTATAGAAACCAAAGAAAATGACTGCTAAGCAATTTGTATGTCCAAATTCTTGCTTTAATTAACGAACTGTCCAAAATTTTGGACATTGGGAGTCGATTGAAATAAATGGCATGCGGATTTTAGTCATAAATGAAGGTATACATTGTCATAATCAGTTCCATTTCGGTTTGGTTTCGTATCGATCATTATTAAATTCCACCGTATGTAGGTATATTAAATCCAACCTTTTCTTCTACTCCGCTAATTTTTATTTTCATCGAAATATTTTCTTTATATTTCAGCATTTTCTGTTGAAGTAATCGGGGTCTTTTTGATACGATTATCTGAAGTTTGTAGAAACACCCAGTATCCCTTCACAACTGTCCAACAATGACTAATAAAAATATTCATGGTATCACATTGTTTTTGTGTTTATCTGTCAACGAGCATCATTGTAACTTTTATTGAATCTCGAAGGCTGATAGTGTGAAATTATTTGTATACCCGGCAGCGACTCAACTCCCAAATATTTTACTTTTGGTCAAAACATATCTGAGGAATTTTGAAACGGTCTTCAAAAATTATTTTTCTCTTGTCTTCCTGCAATCCATCACAAATCTTACATGGCCTTAACCCATGCAAGGAATCTTACATATTTGAAAGAGCTGCTTCTGGAATTTTTTCATCGTTTGTTTGATATTTTTATATAGCAAATATTTTCATCATAAAAATCATTTTGGGTTTACTTTGAAATTTTTATTTACCTACTTCTTGACTAGAGTCACCATTTGTAGAATCTATGTCTTTGATGTAAATTCCTACAGACACAAACAAATAAAATCTTTGTATAATGCCCACTGGTTCATCTGCACTAAAATAGTTAATCAAAAAAAAGATATATTATATTATCTACTATGTATTATCATGTACTACAAGTAACTTTCATGCAAAGATCCTTCGGAAATATATGTATATAGGGTAAAAATTATCAAGAGTTTCTACTTAATGCCATATTTGTTAGAAATCAATGCAATGGTGTAAATCAATGCAATTAATTGTGAATACGCGAAAAAAAAAATTCAGAACAAGCGAAAAGGACAAAAATAAATGACCAAAAAATAATGATATTATAGAACGTATTTAACATAAAATGATATTTTCAGTAGAAATCTCTCCTTAAATTTACCAGATTTTTTTTTCTATGTGGACTGAATTAAAACCTTTATTAGGAAAGGAGGGCAATTACGTGCGTAGGTAAACGATATTCAGGGAACAATATATCTGTCAAAACGTGAATACCCCCTGCTGTAACCGAGTTTTCACGACATGACTCATCAAAAATTAAAGACATGCGCAATGAAGTTCACGTGCACGAAGTGTCACCTTGGACTGGCAGCGAGTGTCTTGCTGATGCGAGGGCGGGACGTAATATCATTGCAGATGTCAACGACTAAACATAGATACCTTAACACCCAAATTATGAAAACATCTTCGTGAGATAAAGAAATCTGTTAAAGATATTAATCACAAAAAGAAACGTGCGGATTTAAATAATCAAACAGATACGGATAGAGTTGGAAACAATTTTCAAATGAATATCGAATAAAAAGTCAATATTTATAATTTGTTAAAGACAGAATACCTTTGTTCTCTGTTGTGTTATATTTGTTTAAAGACATCTCAAATTAAGTGATCTACTTGGATAAACGATATGCCCATGTTTGCATAAGAGAAAAAGAGACCCAAGGGCCTCAACCATCACTTGAGTGTAATATAACCATTTGAAAGATCGGAAGAATATCACTTTGCTAATTGTAAAATACTTCAGTAAGACAAAAAATAAACAGATAGATGAAAACATGTTGCTCTAAAATAGGAGAAATATCGGACAAAGGAAATCAATAAATATACTAAAATTAAGTATCAGTAACATCATACTTACTCTACTTATTATTAATTTTATAACCAGCACACACACGACCAAGATGCAAAGACGACGGATAAAAAAATTCAGATTGTGATAGGTACCCAGACTGACTCAGGCGATCTAAAAAGCATAAGAAGAGTAATCCAAAGAGGCAAAACAGCAGACATACCCATGCGTATTTGAAGAGCATTATTCTGTATACTTAGCTGCTATATTGTCGTTTGATATTGCCCAAAAATTCGAAGAATGGTTCCATTTGGGAAACACAACTTAGAATTAAATTAAAAGGATAAAAGCTATTAAGGATACTTAACACAATATTTTTAATGGATGGATTGATATATATATTTTTTGACTGGTTTTGATTTGAAATTACAATGATAAATGATAAATTCCTAAATTATAAAAAAAAATCGTAAGTTTTCTTTGGTGCCTAATTATGAGACTTTGTGTCTCTTTATAATTCAATACAAAATTTTGCAATTTTTTTTAACCTCATGACAAAATAAAATTCTCCCACTATATCTGGCAAACATCATTCAAGTTACAAAAAATATTAACGAGAAATATTACGAGAAATATTGCTGATTTTTGAAAATAAAAGTTTGTTAATGTTATTTATCATTAATTAAAAGGATAAAAATCATTTATCTATTTGATTGCAAAATAAGTTGATTTTGTATCATTGCATCAAAAGTGTACACAAATCTTTTCATGAATTTAAAGAAAGAAGATACACCTGTAGTATGGAAATTCAATGTGGTTTCTGAAATATATTTTTGAACATCTCACTATTCTGTGTTATTTAAGTTTTTTGAAGAAAAATGGCCCAATGCTTTAGAAACTCAACATATTTTGAATGCTGTAATTAATTTTCAAAGAATTATTCATTACATTAACAACAAAAACAACAACAACAAAAGAATATCAGAGAATTGCTGACAAAAATCTTAGTTTAAACGACCCTCTAGTTTAAACTCTTTTGCATATTCTTTCATTTTATTGAAGAAATATGTCAAAGTATAGCAAAGAAAAATAAGATTTAAAAAAAAAGCAACATATATTTCGTCATAAAAGATTCTGGCTTGCATTCGAACATTTGCAAATTGAAGTAATATTGAATACTTTGAATATTTACATATTTATATGTAAAATACCTACTTACCTTAAAAGTCAGAAAATACATCATGGAAATTTATAAAAATTTACTGCTTATCACTTCTACATTCTATGCTTCTTTGAGAATTTGATATGAAAAAGATGAAAAAGGATAGCAAATCTTAACATGTTTCAATTTCAATGCATTAATGCCGTGAAGAAAATCTTTTGAACACATGATTCAAAGAAACAAAAAGAGGCCACAATTTTTAGTGGGTTAGAAATTACAATGAATTGAATTGCATTGTTTTTCAAAGAGGAAAAAACAAAACCGAATGCTGCCAAGGCTTTTTGAATCACAGGCGCTTGTGCTTTGAATCTAAGTATGATTTTAGTGTCATATGTAGAATCATGTAAGAATTTTTCCCTAAATTAAAATAAAAAAGAAATGAGAAGAATTGACAATGTTGGAGTTACTTTGCAAAACTTCTAGTATACATACAAAAAAAAAACCCTCGTTCGCACCTTAAATCAAGCAAATGTGACAAAGAAACTAGATTTTTATATCATATGTTTCTATGGACATATGGATTTTTACTAAAACTTACAAAGAATGCAGGGATTCATCAAGAATATATGCTTCAAAAATATTTATATCTGATTACAGTAGGCTATTATATATTTTTAAAGGAAAATTATGGTATATTGTGTTATCAACAAATTTTGTCAGTAGTAATGCGTCTGGATTATAAGAATCAGGATTATTGAGGCTCAGTAGTACTTAAATTTAATTTTTATGAAAAATCTATTCATTTCTTAAAGAAAAAGAAAAAGTTAACGAGTGAAATCGGATATAAAATCTATACATGTTTATCTTTTCAACGAAGAGTTTGGGCGCAGAAAACTGTTTGAAAAGAAAGAAATCATACGAATTTGATATTAAGAGGATTCTTAAATTCCTCATTGACAACATTTATATAGTCTCCAAATCCAGGTCTTCCAACAAACTGTTAAAGGTCGAATTCCAATAATAAGACGGACCTCTTTATCAGCCGACCTATTGTTATATTCCTTTTTTTTTAAAGCATAATTTATTCATTGGGTCATACATTGGCTAATGTGTTCAATGTCAAATCTTAGACCTTTGTTTTTACTCAAAATTTGATTAAAGATTGTTCAGTATACTTGATCAATGCATAGAGCGTGACCCTTCAATAGGGAATCCTGTTTCCTCCGAGACACCGGATCCCAACTCTGGATTTTTTTTTGGGTCCGGTTTTATGTCCTTTTAACATATTTGTTATTTTTGTAGTAAAACGTAGGAAGATGATGAACAGTATTCAAAATCAAAAGTCTTTATAAAATAATACAAAATAGGAGCAGAGCAAACACGAAACTCCAAAGCATCAGAAGTGGGATCAGGTGCCATGGAGGAGTAAGCATCCCCTGCCGACCGGTCACACCCGCTGTGTGCTACTTGTCATGATCGGTAAATAACGGAGCATTTGATTTAATGATACACAGAATAGAATAGAATAGAATAGAATAGAATTTATTTCCAATCATGGTCCCACTGGGGGCATAAGATGTAAATGGTATTTGCTGACAAGGTCATTGTATCGATCATAGAACTTACGAAATTATGACTTTTAACGAGACTGCTGATATTGTAGATTTTTCTTTTAGATAAATATATAATTAATATAGAAAAAAAATGTACGATGTAGTTTGGACAGTAATATAGTTTATACCGGTATTAAAACTGTACAAAGTGGGAGCAGAGCAAACAAAGACCTCTAAAAACATCAGAGATGGAATCAGGTGCCATGGAGGAGTAAGTCTTCTATCCAATGGTCACGCCTATCGTTAGCTCTTTATCATGATCAGACAAACGGGAAAAAATTCGTCAACAATTTAGTGAGAAAAATGGGACCAAACAATTGGCATAAAAAAACGTCGATCATCATCCAACTTAATGAGATGATGCTTTTGGTAAAATGGTCATTGTATTGACCAAATAGATTGCAAAATGTTGACTTTAAATGAGACTGTTGATATCCTTGTTTTCAATAGTTTGCCTTGTTTCAGATATTGTTCATACATAGATCATGTTTTTGCCTATCGAATCAGTTTGGAGACATAAATCCCATATGCAGAGTATGTTCTACACAAAGGAAGATAGAAAGGTTTCGTCAAAGGCCAATTAACATGTCCAACACATTGTTTTTACAATAGCTCCAAAACTATATGTGAAGTATAAAGTTAAAACTGTTACAGTTTATAAATATATCATTGATTAACAGATAAAAAAAATATCACTTGAAAACAAATATTTTTGAAAAAAGGTTTTTGAGGAAAATTAAAAAAATTAAAAAATGTGCAAATTCAAAGAAAAATGCGCCTGCTTAATTCCGTCCTTTTTGTAAATACCATCATTGCAGAAATAGTATATGTTTATCAATGAAGGGCAAGTTGGACGTGAATGGTCTCTGATAGGCTCTTTTTGAAAGCATGACATGTATAAAGACAAGACCCCTATAAAATCCGCCATTTGCAATGTACTTTCGGTTTCAAGTCTTCGCATTTGGACAAATAGACAGGGAAAATAACTTACCAGAAGCTATCGAAGTCCAACTTGCCCTTCATTGATAAACATTTATTGTTTCTGCAATGATGGCTTTCAGTAAAAGCACGGAATTAATGGGGTGTATTTGAAAAAAAAAAATATATGCATTATTTAAAAAGATTTTTTTCTAGATAAACATTTTTACTAAGTATTTGTTATCAAGTGATAATTTCTATCTGTTAATCAATGATTTATTCATAAACTGTAAAAGTTTTGTAAACTACATAGTTTTGGAGCTATTGTAAAAATATATTTTTGGACATGTTGACCTTTGGCAAAACCTTTTTAAAAATTCATCACATAATTATATCATAAAGTGATGACTGCATGTCGTAGGTATAATCAATACCATCTTTTCTTGAAAAATATCCAAATATGCAACAGATAGGTCAGACTCTGGGGAATCTTTTATTTCAAGTTCACTGGGATTTACCGAGTCGACATTTGAGTGGAGGTAACTACATGCATTGTTAAATGATAACTTGTCGTCTATGTATCTCAATGCCGTGTGGAAAGCCACAGCAAGATTTCTTCTTCTCCTCTATAAGTTTTTGAATACATTCTGCTACAAATGCGTTTAAAAATAGGCATGCTATTTCAACAATAGAAGAATTAATCTTAAAAAACAACAGCAGATCTAGATATAGGCCTATTGTCAAACAGAAACTTTTTTTGTTTCAACTTCAGAGTACTTGAGTATCTATAGAATGATTTCAGCAAAAAACTATTTTGCGAATTACCAATGGCAAAGATGAGTAAAATTATGAGTCCCATTCTTATTAAAAAAAACTGTTTATGATGCCAAATGTCAGGGCTTTATGTAACCAAACTCTATGATAAACGTGATAACTTTAACTTTTTTTATCATCAACTTCCCTTACTTATTCAGCAATCTTCCTTCATCAACTGCAAGTGGATTTATACATCTCTGTTTATTCGATACGCAAGAGCATGCTCTACTTATGAATAATTTTAAAATATTTCTAAAAGGAGGTAAATTATTGACAAACAAATTAATAAAACAAAAATATCAGCATTCTCGTTTAAAGTCATCATTTCGAAAGTTATGTAGCCGATACAACTACCTTGTCAGTAAGTACAATTTATCATTGAGTCAAATGCTGACTTACTTTTATTATAACAATTGTAAGTCCATTATAAATACACTGAATGACGACTGATTTTTCCGTCATTTCATGATCAAGACAATGAGCACACGGCGGATGTGACCGGTCGGCAGGGGATACCCACTCCTCCATGGCACCTGATCCCACCTCTGATATTTTGGAGGTCCGTGTTTGCTCTGCTCCCATTTTGTATTGTTTTTTTTTACTTTGATATTGAATTCTGTTTGTTATCTCCATATCCTTCATGTATAAAGTGTTGTGGTTGAGAAAAAGGTGTATAAAGAATTAAAAAGTTTTATGTTTTGATATATTGGCTTTGGTAAAATTTTGTGATTTAAAAATTTCTAGACGTTCCTTTGAGTTTTTATGTATCCACATCTGATTTAAAACACTTTTTGAATATTGATATAAGATCTGAAGACAAATTGACTGTAAAATAACTCATTTTATCCTTTGCAACTATTTATTTGCTATCAAAGAATTCAAGCAACAAACATTGACATGGTGAGAGAAATAAAAACAACACGGAGTAATTTTTGACGTTCCGTTGTTTTTCTTTGTCCTTATTTCGATGCATCAGTTTTTATCTACAATGATAGACTGCCATGATTAATACAAACAATCAGTGTGTTCAAAAAATATTTAGCACAGGAACTTTTAGAAATCTTTACTGGTTAAATGATTACTTCTCCACTTACTTCAAGCTCCTTTACAGATACCACAAGCTTTTCTGCATTTCTTGTTCATGAATTTAGGGTTCTTCTTACATTCACCGGAAGTGGCCCAGAATTCACAATCTTTGTCGTTGTCTTCGCAAACTTCAACGCCTTCGCCTTTTAGAACAATCCACACAGTTTAATTTCAACTGTACAATTTGCAAAAGTCAGTCTCTAATAGTTTGGGATACTATACTTATGAAATTCTTACCTGTACAAAGTTTTTTTTCGCAGGTTTGTTTCTGAAGACACTTAGAGCAAGCTGCGCCCTTCTCAAATGGATACTCCGATATATCATTTCCCCTTTAATAAAAAAAAAAATTATAATATCAATTTAACATCTACTTAAGAATAGTTGACATACATGTATTTACTGAAAATCAAATTTAAAGAAATCTATAAAGCATATATGTGTATTTGCCTACACATTTCTTGCTTGATTTCATTCAAAGAACATGAGCGAAATGTGCATGTGAAAAGAGCAAATAATATTTATTTTTGTATCGATGCCTAGAAAGTAAATGAAAAAGTTACAGGACATAACTTTTTTCCCAGAACCTTTACAATACGGAAGTTTGACTTACTTGGGATCGTAGTAACATGCCAGATACCACGCGTTCTTTATTGGTCTTCCAAATGCTTGAAGGTAATTACATTTTTCCATGGCACATCCAACTTTTCTAGTTTTAGCCCAGACTACCTACAATATAAAGTTTTACAGACTTTGAATTGAAGATTTTCTCGTTGGAAATGGTGTACCAAATTACTTATAAAAATATAATGAACAATTTGCCCATATCCCTTTTTTGCGAACACACAAATTTTGTAAAGGGTAGAGGAAAAACTTGCATCATCGCAAACTACATGTAAAATATTTCAATCTCTTTTCCCTGATCTTTTTAACATATGACATAAAAATGACAAAAATTTTTGATAAGGACCTCCCCTGCACGGTTCCAACGATCCCGTCCATAAAGTGCAAAATTTTATTACATACAAATTTCACCAAAATTAAGGCTATTCTAACCTGCGTATAATGACAACTTTTCGGCGCACAGGATTTCCTATTATAGTTATAGTCCTTGATTTCATCATACCAGGCCTTCATTGAACTATTGATTAATTCCTCTGTCTTCTTAGGGTTGGAATCAAAGGCCAGATTTTCTCCTCTTCCTTTCATCTCGTGTTTGAAATTGCATCTCTTTATCCAACTTCCCGCCTCTTTGCTGAGTGTGTCATCCCACACCTATTTAAAAAGGTATGTTAATAGGGGTCATCATTATGATTTTTTTCTCTGTAAATTTAATTATGTATTTATTAGTACTCACCAAAGCCTGCATGTCAGCTGCACCTTGCTGGGCCCTGTAGGCATTGTGTACGTCTAGAAGTTGCTGTTTATACTGATCTACAGGTACGGTCTCAGAATGTACTCTCACCTGGACGACACAAACCAAAGACAGCAACCGCAACACCTCCATCTTAATAATAAAATTTTCATTAAAAGTACCGTGTTTATCTTTTTTTTAAGTGTTATAAACCAATGTTTCTCATCCATTTCATGTATAAGAATTTTAAAATGGCGATTACGCCGTCCTTTTTGGTGTCTCAAGTAAAGTAATAGTGTATAAATGCTATATCGATCTCTCTATAGAATACTTTACTTTTAGTAACAAAATGGGCATTATCCTTATGGATTTGTCCCTTTTTAATGTCTTTGAGACTCGAAATATACGGAGAAATGTTGAAAACTATTTATATAAAGTAAAATTTCCAATCATATTTTGGATCATAGTATTTTAACATGTTATATGTAAAATTTGAAGATAATGAACTATAAGCGATTTCAAAAATCCAAAAACAGTACAAATATGTTAAGTTAAGAGTGCAGCCATAAAACACGGACCCTAGAAATTCAAGAAATGTGATCAGGTGCCTAGGGGGAGTAAGCATTCCCTGTTGACTGGTCACACCCGCCGTTCCTTTTATCAAAAACTCTCTTTTTTTAAGGTTTATCGTTCTTCTGTTCAATTATATTAAAAAAAACTGCTTCATGAAATAAATATTCATAAATTCATAGTTAAAATGGCAACGATTTTGGTTTACTTTGTAGTATAAAATTTAACAAGAATGGTGTTTCAAAGAAAATCAAAGTCACGTATTTCTTCTTCGAGAGTTACTGTTCTTTTCTGAAAAGCTCAATGGGCCTTTAAAAAAAACCCAGCCACTTACCTTTCTGCTCGCTGTTTTCAGTCCCCAGTCCCATCGTTCTTTTTATACTTATGTTATAAATGTTACTGGGTCTTATTATTTCCACTATATTTCAAAAGATTAGTTCAGTTGAAGACCATGTTATGTAGGCCTAATCAACATCTAGTATCAGTTTCTGAAATGTTCTTCATTAAGACTATTATATATTTTGACTAACTATGCATGACAATGGTAAATGTTACTGCTAATTACAATAACTGGGACATCGATATGCATGCATTATTCAGAGGGAAAAAAAGAAGTGCATATAGACTACTACTTTTTGGGTGCGTGTAGACAAAAGTTCACTTCAGTAGGAGCTGCAATCTGCCATAAACAAGACCACTGGGATACAGAATAAACTGATTGTACCTGTAAAAAACTGCGTATAATCCTCCAATTAAATAAAATTGAAATATTAAAAGTTTTAATATAAGTCTTAATTCTTTACAAAATTCTTCACTCGCATATGTCCGTGATGAAACTGGGTGGGTTTTAAATCAAAGTACTCAGAAGTACAGAGAGCCGGGCTCATTTACAGAGTAGAATGGATTTCTTACATGAATCACATTGATATTGTGATGAAAAAATATTTTTAAACTATCAATATAAATGATAAGACACTGACAGTGAGTTTCTCAATCCTAATACCACGGTCCGATTTTGTCAGAATCAGAATTAATCTGGTACCGCACCTGAATGTAAACAAACAGGCCAGTCTTGTTCCCTCTCCTGCTTTACCTCGTATGTTTAGAGAACTACGGTAACACTGATTATCAAAAATCCTTACGCTAATGAACTATGTTCTTTGACTTATGAATTTTTCAAAGTCATTACTACTAATGTTTATTTTATATAGATAAAACTTCGTTTTATTTTTGTTGCTTTATTTAGCGTTTGTATTATCTCAAAAGCGGTTGAGAGTAAGAACTATATTTTTGCACGTAACTTTAAAATGGCGACTATGGGGTCAACATCCTGCCTTGAACAGGATCACATAAGCCGGCAATTGCGCTTTGAGCAATAAGCCCGGCTAAAAATTACGTTACGTTCAACATGAAAAATTACAAAAGTTTAGATTATTTTCTTTAACGTCTTATTATCTCTACTATTAAAATATTTGCTTTTTACTGCAGTTTATTTCAGGTTCAATCCTTATAGATACATGTAAACTGAATTAGAATGATGGGACCATCATAAACAGGTATTGGACAGTGATTTTTTTCATTAAAGAAAACCGTGGGACAAAAACAATTTTTGCATTAAATGATTAATTAAGTAACCATGGGCACTTTTTTTTTTTGAAAAACGGTAGATACATTTATTATATTTGAGAATATATATTTTTTCCCAAAAAAAAATCATATCTTTTTTTAAAAAAGAAGAATACAAACAATTGGCAACTTAAATCTTCAAAGTAATGGGGGGGAAAAAAATTAAAAAGTAACAATACTAAATAATAAAAATGAAGGCCGATTTTTTTTTCATTGATAGTAACTTATTTTCAATCAATGTCTTGACTTCTTCTTTTTTTTTAAAAATTATCTTGGCTTCTTATGTTATATGACGCAAAGACAAATACATGTATTACTGTTACATATAGGCTAGTATAATAGTATTTCAGTTCTTTGATTGTATTAAAAGCCACTGAGATAACCCATTTTTACCCCACCCCTGTTCCTCCCACAGGAAAATGGCCGACCATGAATCAAAACAATCACAAGACACATTGGAGAATGGCGAAAACAAGAATGCAGATGAAAGTTCATGGCCAAAACCTGTGGTAGGATTGCAAAATAAAACCGATATTAACAGCTCTGCACGATCTCTGCGGTACCAAAGTAAGTGCATCTTTGAATGCTATTAATTTCCGTGAATCCTGAGTTTAGCAAGCTCTTCCCGAATTTACTCTATGCACAAATGCAATAGGCCTAGCATTACATTTGTGGATGAAAAATGCACTGCATCAAATATCAAATATCCGCTGTAAAATTAACTGAAATAAACTAGATAATTACTAATTCATTGAAAGCTTACTTTAATTGTCTCACAAGAGCATGGAATTTTATCAATAAGTTGTTGGTAAAGATTGTACCCCTCATCTAAAAATATTAAGATTGCTTTAGTTGATATACAATCAATGAGATGGTTTTATAAATTTTAAAGGCTTGAAATATATTGATCGAATTTAGAGTTACAACCTAGATGCAGAACTGTAGTGTTATAGTTTTATATATATGTAAATTATAATACATATTTGTCTTTGACCATAATCATGCTATATTTTAATTACATCCACTGAATATTTCTTCCTTTATTTCTTAATAAAAACAATTGCCTTAATCAGTGCATGAACTACACTAAGCATGTCACCTGTACAGATTTCTTGATCAGTGGTGGTTTCATCAATGAAAAGTACAAAGACGTTCGCATCATTAATGCAATAATTAATCTTTTTAATCCTACTTTAAATGATTATTTAAATCGATATAAATATAAACAATAAAATGTCTTTCTTTGGTTGTTAGTACGGGATGAACGTCGCAGTTATTGCAGAAAAAAATTACATAACCTGCGTAAAATTATTTAATATAATATAAAATATGTATATTTTCTGCAATAGCTGCGACATTCATCCCTGTACTAACAACCAAAGAAAGCATTTTATTACTTAAATTAAGATCCCGTAATGCATTAAATACATGTATTGTGCAATTTCAGACACAAGATTTTCTGCATACGATTGGGGAGAATTTCTCCACTTTCCAGTATTGGTCAATCAACAGCATTTCACACCCAAATTCTACATATTTTAAATCCGACCTGTATATTATATCCATGCACCTCCTAACCCTTTATAATCGTCTCTACAAACCAATAAAATTGCTTTTATTGAATTTTCTGCCATCCGTCAACAAATTTAAAAGAAGCGGCTTTATTGGTCTGTAGAGGTGAACATGAAGGGTTGGGAGATAAATAAATTAAACAGATTGGTTGAAAAATATGTAGAGAATTAGGAAGTAAAGGGTCGGTAATCTAGTAGACAATATGGTGGAAAATGGAGAAATCCTCCTCAGCTGTATTCTCTTGCCATTATGGAAATAGCACAAAATTTGCATTCATGGATCTGTATCATTATGGTCAAAGAAAAATATAAATAGAGAATAATACATACCCTTTTCCATATCACATCCTGTATCAGCCCGAGATACCAATATCAGCCAGAGGGCCGATGGCCCGAGGGCTGATATTGGTCGAGGGCTGATACAGGATGTGATGTGGAAAATGGTATGTTTTATTATATTTATAACATACTTAGTAATAAAATACAATAAACATTGAGTTGAGAAGAAAATAAGTAAATAATAATCATGCATGAACTTCTTACAGAAATATACATGATCTATTGTCTCATACGATTTGGGTTTGTTTCTACTTCTATTTCAATGCACTCGATCCGTAATTTAAAATAATCTATTACATGTATTTGTAAATTAAGATTAATCTTATTTTCAAAAAGTTAAAATTAAGAGAATATGAACCCACCAAAAATTGTGTACGATCAAAAGTACTGTTTTTGTGGTTTAATTTACTAAGGGTGTGATATTGACGTCACTAGCCGTATATGGATTTGCGGGGCTGATATAGGTTATCAGCCCCGCAAATCCATATCAGCCCTGCAGGGCTGATACGGCTATTGTGACGTCAGCCATATCGCATATGCAAAAAACCTGTATTTATTACTAAGTGTGTAATAAAGAATCATAATGCTACAGTTCTGCAGCTATATTACAACCATGATCAGTTACTGGGAGTATAGACATATCAGCTGTCAGATCAAGGTGAGGGTCAAAATGATATGGTAGGATTTTTTATGCAGGATTTTATTTGCAACTTATTAATGACATTTAGGGGGCCTGTGATTTGATTTTATATGAAAAAGACATAAATAAGAAAGTGCCACAAAAGAAGATTGCACTGCAAATAAATAAAGTAATTGATACATTTATCAGTTGCATGCATGTGAGAGATGCCCTCTTTGAGGAAGCTAGGATATTCAGTACATGTATATACATTTCATAGTGTTCTTTCTAGAGTTGCATGTGCAAAGGCTGTGTTACTTCCATGTACATTCAATTTGATAACCACGACTCCATGATTGATATTAAAAAGACTGGAACTCTTATTAAACATTGATTCTACAATTAAATTAAATACCCCCACCCCCCAAAGTAATAGATGCTTTCTTTAAATGTAATGTGTGTGTATTTCCAACTCTTGGCACCTGCTGGTTAGTGCCAAATAAAATGGTTTTTTTTTAAAAAACAAGAAATTGAAGGGGAAAAAATACATTCAGCAGTTGAAAGGGTGTGTGTATCAAGTTGTATTGTATATTTTGAGTGGGTGGGGTTCTTGAGATATCTGTATTAAGAAATTATTTATCTTAGTGATATAGCTGTTTATTTTTAAAAATCATCTTAAAACATTAAATCTTTGTATACTTTTTGGAAAATATTTAGTTTAATTGGTTTTATTCTATAGCATACTCGCAATAGACTTTGTCTGTGAACTTTTGGTTATATGTTAAACTTAAGGTTACATAGTGACGTCACATATTAGACTATAAAAAAGGGCAAGAGTTCAGAAAATATTAATAAGTTAAACAAGACTCTGTTTACTATTATAAAAGTTATATACAGGTTATTAGTGTTTTATGCGGTATATAACAATATTTTTAGGTCAAGAAAACTACCAAAAGTCTTAGGAGATTTAGAGTATTTAAAACTTCTATGAAAAAGTGTGCACATGTGCGGAAGTTACTCTAAATTATTGCAATAAAACATAGTCATGACACAATTGCTTTATATTACATATTATAGTAAGACAAATTAATTTCCCCAATCAAGTTAGAAAAACAACATTGGTTACCATGGCACAAATTATATTACATTTATGACAGTTGATTTTTTTTCTGAAAGACTGGTACAATATTTAAAAGGAATGCATGTTGTAAACTAAGTTGGGAAAGAGAAAAATAAGTCTTAGACTGTGGAATCTCTCTAGTTATAGTTGGTACTCAGCTGAATTTCCTTGTCAGAAATAGAATATGGGGATAGTGTCTTTGTGATAGATGAAATATTTTCCATTAGACCTACATTTCAAGTGTTACTTGAAAGTCAGCTGTATCTGACAGAATTATTTTTATACTGAATATGACATTAAAAATGATAAATTTTACCTTCAGTTCAACTTGGTATGTGAAGATATTTTCCTAACATATATTTTTTGATTATGTTCATGATGAGAAAACAGTGAAATTGTTGAAGTTGTTACCATGAAAACCAAATCAAACACTTCCCTTTACTATTATATTTATAGTTATTCATTACAAGTGTTCTTTAATAGAAATCATGTGATTGTCAAGCAGGAATGACATCATACAACATTTAGAGTTCATTTATATGCATAAAACTTATAAGAGGCAGTTGGCAGGAAGGAATTAACATTGAATTTTTAAAGATGGCATTTTCAACATGTACTTTTTAATTTTTTCTCCCCAAAGTCTGGATTTTGGATGGTCAGAGAGATTTGGGATAAACTGCATGTCATTTAATGAAGAAAAATAACAAATGCAGAATGACAATATTCAATGTATATGTATCTTGCATACTTTTATTGCTTGTTACTTAAAAGTGGGGGTTGAAGGCAATTTATGTGTTTGTAAACATATAAAATCAATTCTTTTTTTTTCTTCAGCAGTTTTACAATAAAGTGCATGCTATTCTTTAAGTCTTTAATACTCAGATTTCAGTGTTTTAATCTAATATTGTCCAATCATCAAGTTTTCTTATGCTTTAAATGTGAAATTTTGACATCTCATTTCAATGTAGGGTCCAAAGGACTTCTGATGATTCATTCTGTTATGATCATCATGACTCTGTATTAGTGTTGTCAAATCGGTTGAAACTCAGAATCGATTAATCGGTAACATCGGTTGACCCTAACCAACTGATCATCGGCCAATAATCGAATCGGTAACCCTTTGCATAAAATAGGCATAAGATTTTATAAAAATTAGAATTTTATTGTTAAGTAATGTAAGTAAAGGTGCATTGTACAGATCGAAATTCTAAAAACAGTACATATGCAGTTTGATTAACGATTTCAGTAATACAGATTTTTGCATGATTAGGAATTACTTGGCCTGGGAAAAGTAAGCATTGACAGATCAGGTTTTAATTCACATGATCATCTAAAATGTATATGGAATTAATTTTTTAACCTGTTATAAGACATTAAATATTGCAAATTCCTTGTGATTCTGTATGAAATGACAGGTGAATTCGCCGGCCCAAATACTAAAAATTAATATATTTTATTTAAACAAGTAGTTTAGTTTCTTCAGTTTAGAAATATCAGTATCTTTTTGATTTATTTTAAACAGATTTTAAGTACATGTATTTTAAAATAGTAAAGGACAACTGTTGAAAGATATATATTTTGATAACAAGAGCCTGTTCTTGAAATAAAAGTGAGAAAACTGTAAAAAAGAAATGTGCTGAAATATACCGATTAATCGATAGTTAAAATCTCCAATCGATTGTCTAAAATCGACAGCCTTTCCAACCGATCATCGATTATAAATCGATCATCGTGACAACACTACTCTGTATCCCCTTGAATTGATTAGGTTAATATTCATGGGAAAAGCTTACAAAAAAGAACATTTATATCTTAATTTTATTTCACAATAAATCTGCTTGGTTTCATGTTTTACATTTATGACTATTAAAATTTCTTGAGAATATATAAAACTCAAATGATTATATTGAATGCAGTTGAAATATATATATGATAAAATTTTTTTTTAAAAGTCTGCTAAATAAAACAAAAGAAAAATCAAAATAATAAAAGTATTTTATCAGTATCAATAAATAAATTAACATTTTGTAAAACCTGTAAATAATTGAATGAAGAAAATATTGGTTTATTATAAATTGCTACTTGTTGCTAGACTGATCTTTTATGTTAATTTCCCCATTGGCATCAAACTATTGATTTGGGAGCATGATCAACAATTCAAGATGGCAGAGGAAACTATTTATCTGTGTAACTTTCGAGTTTCCGTTGATGGGGACTGGTTATGTTTGAAAGAACTCAGTGATGTGCAGTTGGAGGTAGATGAATTAGATCTACCCACCCCTGAAGATGGTAAGGGGGTGCTGGATTGGGGGAGGGGGGAGGCTTAATCTTTAAAGTACATCAATGTGCAGTAGAGGGTCTCTATATGCAACCATTCATGCATACGTTGGCTTGGAAAGATGGACAGACGTGCATGATTGTAGGGTTTTTATAGAGTGTTTTATTTGCATATTGGGGAAAATTATGTTCTAGGAATGTGATGTATCTAATTACAAGTTCATTAGCAAATTCTGCTGAGTAACTAAGAGTGTGTGTTTAGACTGCATTGATTTTTTTATTCTCTTGCTATACTTCATCACTGAACCTTGCATGTTTTCATTGCTGACATTCCGTCAGACTCTGGTGTTCAATATTCTTTTTGGTGAGTCATTCTATAATAAGCAGTTGTTATTAAGCTCTGATTTAGTATAAATCTAATATGTCAAATCCTAAGAAAGCAAGTCCAACTTTTGCAGATTTGGTTTTTATTAAACTACTATTTGTACCAGTGGAAGAATGCCAGGCATTTATGTTATGTGCATTCCTGTAACTGAAACATGTACATCTAAGAAAAATGATAATGTTCAATTTTTTTCCCCTCATACAAGAAGTACATGTACCGTACTTAAATATTTCGCATTTTAAACATTTTGTATTAAATTTCTACATAAATTTTGAATGCCTTAAAGATTGCATATCAAATTTTATTCTTTATTTTACCCTATTTTAAAAAATATAAATATCTGATAGTGGTTGAGTCTACATATGAATAGAAAAATCTTTAAAATGTTGTCTGGAAAGTATGTAGAATGATGCGTCGGTGACGAAAATAAGTACATTTATAATAATCATGGAAGACGTGGATGCATGGATTCCAAACTATAGATTCGCAAAAAAAAGAATGTCGGAAATAATGATAGATTTACATTATCTTAGATATAGATGATAATGTTTTGATACATATATTGTTATACATTTTTAGCTTCTTGAATAATGTAGAACATTTTTCTGTTTTGTTTAGGAAGAGACCCCCGAACTATTGAGAGATGTAACTTGTTAAATGTATCCAAACTTATCATAAAGGAGGTGATCGACTCCAGTCTGTCTCATGGTCGCATGCTGGATGACAACCATGTTCCACTTCAACAGTTCTTTATTGTACTAGAACATGTTCTGCGCCATGGACTTAAGCGTAAGTGGAAATGTATTTTGTTGATTTGTGAGCCTGAGGCAATGTACATTAAAATTCACTTATAGCAAACATGCTTAAAATGAATTGTCACTTATAACAAAATGCATATTAGGACTTTGTGCATACAGCAGATTTTTAAAAAAGATATATTGTGAATTTTAATGGATATATTGTAATGAATTGCCGTAAAGCAAATGAAGTTGTCTGCCCCTGGATCTTTGTCATAAGTGCATGTGGTTTACTGTATAAGATTTTATTCAGATATTGCTCCATTTTAGCAGTCATCATAAATGACTTTTATATTGCTCATTGAGATACATGTATTTAACAAAAATGTATTTTTATCAAAAATAGCCAAGAAAAGTTTATTAAGAGATCGGCGAGATTTCTGGTGTGTCCTGGAAACGGTAGAGAAACTGGTTCCTGAAGCTTCTGAAATAACCACCAGTGTCAGAGAAATGCCAAACCTCAAGTAAGGTCATATGGCTATATCAGTTTAACCAATCAAGTTTCTCATTAACTGAAAGTAAAAGGAAGATCATGATGCTGGCACTCATGCATCAAGGGAGGTAACTTTAAGTTAGATGAATGACCAGTACATAAAAGAAATATAATTATATAAATGCACGATGTTTATTTCTTTATTTGTAGTTAACGGTAATTATAATATGTTGGCAAAAATATTATGTATTAGACACTGTGAATTTTTTTCGATTCCTGTTGTAATGACATGTCAACTTTCCAATGTTTTATGGTATGGACTCTAATGTACTAGTATTTTAAATATTGACATGTATCTTATTTCACTGCAGGACACCATTAGGCAAAGCCAGAGCATGGCTGAGACTCTCTCTGATGCAGAAGAGTCTGGCAGACTACCTTAAAATACTGTGTGAGAAAAAAGACCAAGTACTTAGGTATGATCTGGAAATACAGGCATATACTTATCTGATGCATGTTTATCAATGTTCTAATAAAACATCAGTTACATGTATGTCCAAAAGTATCTTTCCCTTTCTTTGAATTTCAGATTATGAGATGCACATACTTTAAACATATTACATTTGGCTGTGTATTCTTTTTAGTGGCTTTGGCGGAACTCAACAACTGCTAAATCAAGTACACCGCTAAATGTCTTGCACATATACACATAAATAAGAATATGAAGAAATGCGCTGAATCAAATCTACGCTAACTTATTCAAAATTCAATTTCTGCCAAATATCGTACACGCTAAATATAGTACATTTACAGTAGTATATCCCTTCCCCTCTTACTCATTATTTTCTCAGCTGAAATATTTCAGGCAATATTTTAATTTACATTCAAGTGTAATTAGTTAATGTTTCAGTGTATATATAAATATATTGTTTCTATTTTCAGTGAATTTTACGAGCCTGGTGCTATGATGTTGGAGGATGAGGGGATGGTTTTTACGGGGCTACTTGTGGGACTTAATGTCATCGACTGTAACATGTGTATAAAGGAGGAGGACTTAGACCAACCTGTACGTACATGCATTTACTTATACATGTGTAAAAAAAATTATCATTTGGATAAATTCTATTTGTTCAAAGATTATGGCTTCTAGAATTTATTCTTATACAATCTGATAAGGTGAAGGCTATTTCAGTAAAATTTTTCTGAAAGGGGGTGGGGGTAATGTTTTGGAAAACCTGTTATTTTCATACTCCTTCAATCTCAATTTTGAGAAAAAGAGACAACAAATATGTGAAATGTGCCTCACAAATCTCTCGGAAGAAAGTGACTCATGTCAGGAGGGGAGGGGGGGCACCTGTAAATCTGTATTTAAAAAGAAAGTTTGAAAAGTGGTCAACTTGTATATAATGTACTTTAAAGTTATTGTAAACAAGACTTTGTCTCGATATGTTAATGGATCTGGCCACAATGTTATATATAGGTTATGTTCTTTAGCTAGAAAGAGCATGTAGTGTCTCACAGGTGAATTATTATGACCCAGGCCTTGCTCCTTTTGTTTTTGTACACAAAAGCATTATTATAACATTTTTCATAAAATATTCTCATGATTGTAATTCATGTTTTAATTTCAGATGGGAGTCATAGATTTCAGTTTGTACTTAAACAACAGAATTAATGATGACCTATCACCAGAAAATGAAAGGTAAACAAAGTCAGTCTTATGGTACATGTATTGCTTTTTTTTAAAAAATATAATGAAAAAAATTTCTGCAAATCAAACATCATCTATTATATAGAATCAGAGAAGTTTTGTATCATATTAGAATTTGTATTTCTCACACCCACTGCTTAAACTTTTAAACCATGTTTCTAAGATCTGATGACCTTTGACAATTTTTAATTTACAGTCCAGAAACAAAGAACAAAATGGCTACCATACTAGATCAGAAAAATTATCTAGAGGAACTCAACAGACATTTGAAGTAAGGACATTGATTTTTCTTGGTTCTATTTTCGATATATTATGGTTTGACTGTATTTGTTTGTGTAGTTGTTAGAATAGGATCGGTTATAGTGCAATGTATTCTTTTTCCTCTGTTAAACATAAAAATTCATGTGTTAAATTTAAGTTAAAAACTCTGAAAAATGCACAACTCTACGCTTAAAAAAAAGAAAGAAAAAGATTAAGTAAGAATTTTAACTCTGTATTCTTCGCTTGTTATATTGACATTCAAACACACAAATAAATACATTTAAGAAATCTTCATTCAGTAATTTTTTCTTCTCTTTTTTTCAGTGCAACAGTCACAAATCTACAACAAAAGCTAGAGAGTGTTCAAACTACCAATACTCTGTTAAAAGAAGATCTTGCCATTGCTAAAAACTCTGTGTTAGAATTACAGGCAGAAAATGACACTCTGAAAGCTGACCAGGGTTCAATAGTAGACGACACAAAGAGGCAACTGGAGGTAAGGATACTTTGAGGTATTTTTAGTAAATAAAAAAAGGATACCAGTAAATGCTAACAGTGTAATATATTCTCTTATAATTTCTACTGCAAAACTTTGATACAGTGAAAACAGTCTAATCCTACACCTGTGAAATCTGCCACTGTCCTATTTTACTATTTTGCATATACAGTCAAACTTGTCTTAGCGGCCACCCGAAATCAACGGCCACTCGTGATCAGCGGCCACTTTCAGTTCCCCCCAACAATTTTTCCTATATATTTCAACTGGTATAAACGGCCACCTTTGTAACGCGGCCAGCGGCCACTCAAATCCTCCCCCAACAGCCTTATGGACACTGTAATAGGCGGCCATTTCTTCACTTCTTGCGATTCTATTATGTCTTTTAAACTCATTCGCTTGGGTGATAATATGCCGATAGCCAATTTAACCCAGCTATTAATGCAATTAAACAAATTACTATTGAATACACTGAACTCTGTTTGTATTTATGAATAAACCTGTTAGATAAAGTTGTAATTATTTTTCAAGATCGCCGATTGAAAAATATAAAGAATTTAAATACAATTGATACTTTCCTCTACCTAAAGAAATCCACACCTTTTGGATTTTTTTCCATGTAGAAGCCCTAATTGCTACTCTTGTGAAAACAAAGTGCTTCATCAAGTTCATGTGGCATGATTATCTCGTGAATTTCGCTATCAACAGAGATCAATTGGGATTAATCACGCTCCACTGCATATCACACCTGTGTTATGGAATGATTTTCAACTGCGTCAATACATCTCTCTGGTCAAGTGGTTAATTTTATTTGTGTGTCTGTGTATGTTACATAGAAATTATGACAGCTTTATAAACAATAAAATTTACCAGATATTTTTGTGTAATTTTTTCTTCTTTACAAAAAAGGATAATAGCCAGGCACTGTACGTATTTTTTTGTTTACCTAATATGTAGGAACAGAAACATGCACAAAACCTTAAAAATTTCCAATTCTTTAATAGTTTCTTGAATGAGCTTGAATTATTATATATACACAAAAAAACCTTTGTTAAATTGACCTGTTTTACTAATTGAGTAATTAATTGAACTGTAGTGCTTTGTTTATTCATTGCCCGAATGTCTTTTTCGAGGGCAAACTGGAATAAGAGGCCACCTGTCCTAAGTGGCCAGTTTCCAGACTTCCCAAAGGTGGCCTCTTAAAACAAGTTTGACTGTATTTACATTTCCAATAAATTTCCCCTATGATTCTTTACAAAATAAAATGCAGTATATTTTCTCATGAACTACATTAGGTATGTACCACGAATAAGCATGAATATCTCCATTGTTACGTCATAATACCGCTCTTGACCTCAAAAAGTCAAAAAATATAGTGCAAACTGTTTTGTTTTAAAAATGACAGTTGAACGGTGTAAATCTATGGCAAATCATCAGAAAAATAATGTAAATATAAGAAATGAATTTTTTGAAGATTCATGAGGTACATGAACTACAACGCGGCATATTTATTATGAAGCCTTAACGCGCTTCTTGAAATATGCCGGAGTGAAGCGTCGTAGATCATAACCTCATGAATCTTTAAAAATTAAATTCATTTCTTACATGTTTTACACTGTGCGATCTGACACCATGTCAATTCCAATGCAAAATTTGTCTCCCAGTGTAAGGTGGATTAGACAGATTTCAAAGTATTATTTTCATAAAAATTTTCATAAACTTTGCCATACTTTTATTTTAACAATTATTGTTCAGGCTGTCATAAAACATGAAGAGGTAATTTAAATCAAGAAAAATTCATATTATGTAAACAAGTCCACAGCAAATGGCACACACTCTAAAGATCCTGTCACAACCTCACAATCCTTTACCACAATTATTTAAGACAAATTTATTTAATTAAAAGGCTGGTGTAAAAATGTTGTGTGTTTATATTGGTGCATGACATTTGTACCTGCATTTATATAATTATGTTCCCCAAACGAAGTTGGGGAACATATTGTTTTTACTCTGTTTCTTATTATTATTATTATTTTTCTTCTTCCTGGGTACTTATTTGTCCGGGAGTGATCTTGTAAACTACACATCCGACTTAGGTAAAACCTTTTTAGGGTTAGTAGGCATGTTATGTAGATTTGCGGAACGAAGGTCATTTTGCGCGCACGTGCTTGCAAGAGCGTGCACGTGCAACATGTGAAATGACCGATTTAATTGATATAGGCATAACTTTTTACATTTTTGATGAAATTCTTTGAAACTCATAATATAAACATATATTAGTAGCAAAGACAATATGACTTTGTCAAAATCGCAAGATCTCACGCGCATGCACGTGCATTTCGCTCTGATTGGCTGAAACTAAAGTCTCTATATCTTTCTTGTTTTTTGACGAAATCCCTTGAAATTTTGAACATAGCCATACATTAGGATATCCTACATCATGATATATAGCAATTATCATGAAAACACGTGCATGCACGTGCACTGCAATCTGATTGGCTTAAACTTTAAATAGCTATAACTCCCTTGATTTTCAACCAAACAGGATGGGATTTGGAACATAGATAGATATAATGGACCTCTACAAGAAGGTATGGTCACCAAGCACATGCATACACGTGCGTGTACATATGCTGCAATCTGATTGGCTGAAACTTTAAACAGCTATAACTCCCTTAGTTTTTAACCAAACGGGGTGGGATTTAGAGTATAGATAGATGTAATATACTTCTACAAGAAGGTATGGTCACCATGCTCATGTATGCACGTGCGTGCACGTGAAATGAGTAAAATAAAAAATACACTTGAATGAGCGTATTTTTTAATACTTTTGGATTAAATATTTTTAATATTTAGTATATTAAAATATATAGATTCTGTAGACAATATGATATGGTCATTACGCGCATGCATTCACGCACGCGTGCAATGCTAAAATTTGAATGAACTTGGTACACTTCTGGGTAAACGTTGTTAAAGTCTTAAATGTATAGAGTTTGTCTTATTTAATGGAGCTTACAGGGGATATGGCACCAAAAGAGAGTCGGGGAGCGTTTGGGGAACATCTGTAACGGTCCCCGTTACAATTAGCACTAGTTATTATTATTTTTCTTCTTCCTGGGCACTTTTTTGTCCGCGAATGATCTCGTAAACTACACATCCAACTAAGGTGAAATGTTTTTAGGGTCAGTAGACATGTTATGTAGATTTGCGGAACGAAGGTCATTTTGCGCGCACGTGCTTGCAAGAGCGCGCACGTGCAACACGTGAATGACCAATATAATGTATATTGCAGTAACTTTTCTATTTTTTGATGAAATGTTTTGAAACTCATAATGTAAGGATGTATTCGTAGTATAAACAAGATGATGTGGTCAATATGGCAAGATCTCACGCGCATGCACGTGCACTACGCTCTGATTGGCTGAAACTAAAGTCTCAATATCTTTCTTGTTTTTTGACGAAATCCTTTGAAATTTTGAACATAGCCATGCATTAGGATATCGTACAAAATGATATGTAGCAATTATCATGAAATCACGTGCATGCACGTGCGCTGCAATCTGATTGGCTGAATTTTAAATAGCTATAACTCCCTTGGTTTTCAACCAAACAGGATGGAATTTGGAACATAGATATATTTAATGGACTTCTACGAGAAGGTATGGTCACCATGCACATGCATACACGTGCGTGTACGTGTGCTGCAATATGATTGGCTGAAACTTTCAACAGCTATAACTCCCTTGGATTTCAAAATAACGGGCTGGGATTTAGAACATAGATAGAGTAATGGACTTCTACAAGAAGGTATGGTCACCATGCTCATGTATGCACGTGCGTGCACGTAAAATGAGCAAAATCAAAAATACATTTGAATCAGCGTATTTTTTTTAATACTTTTGGATTAAATACTTTAATATTTAGTATATTATAATATATAGATTGTGTAGACAAGATGATATGGCCATTACGCACATGCATTCACATGCGCACGCGTGCAATGCTAAAATTTGAATGAACTTGGTACACTTCTGGGTAAACGTTGTTAGGTCTCAAATGCATAGAGTTTGTCTTATTTAATGAAGCTTACAGGGAATATGGCACCAAAAAGGAGTTGGGGAGCGTTTGGGGAACATCTGTAACGGTCCCCGTTACAATTAGCACTAGTTTTATAGAAGTTTTTATTTAAATTCCAATAACAGTATATTTTTATTTTATCACTCAGAGGAACAGAAAATATAAAAGCTTTAAGGCAGAGTGATTTTTTTTCCAAATTGGTTGTTGAGGCCATGGAAGGCAAATCAAGATTTTTAATTTGGGCTTTTTACATTTTCTTTATACCTCTATGTCTACTCATTGTACATTTTTAGGGATAAAAAATAATTATAAGAATTACTTGGAGAAGACGATTACTTTGTTTTAAGGAAATAAGAAAGAACAAAACAGTATTATCATGCTTGATTGCAGTAAAGCTATTGCAATAGTAGCTATTTAAAGCAAAATGTAAATCCCCAGTGGCACAAGAACATCTTTCTGCACTTTTTAAATTACATACTTGTACATATCAAGTCACACTTTCAAATCTGTTATTAAAGTTTGAAATATTATTGTGCAAATCAATTTCACAAGAGAATCACCCAACCCTGCCAAACCCCAAATTATAAATTAATTATTGAATATTTTAAAAAGTGCAAGGACTTTATCACTGAACTGAATACCCTGATTTTGAGTGCTTGTGCTCTGAAATATTATCAATTTCAGAGAAAAAAACCTTTGACTCAGAGAACTAAACCATTTTCTGGTACACTTAGATTTAAGACAATGCACACAGATATATCGATTCTTTTGCATTAAATTTCCGAAAGTAAATTTATGTACATGTATATATACCCTGGTAAATTAATATTTGTAAAAGAATTTACCTTGTTTCAATTATTAAATTATATAAGCATTCGTCTCTTTATAAAGGCTGCTAAACAAGACATAGAAACAGAACGAGAAACCTACAAGACGTCCAGGGAGGGACTGGACAGCATGTACTCTGACCTCAAAAAACAGCTGGAGGAGGAAACTCACGTCAGACTCGTAAGTTACCTGTTACGGTACACAAGTACTAAAATATTTATAAAGAAAAACTGGATGTATACTTATAAGCGAAAGTTTAAGTAAGTTTTTCTGCTGATATTTTTGGAGATAACGAACAGTAGTCAAGTTCAGTGTTCTTTAGAAAAATGAGAGAAGAGCAGTTATAGACCTCTGAGAAAATTAGAGGTTGGATCAGGTACTATGGAGGAGTAAGCATTCCCTGTTGACTAGTCACACTCACCTTGTGCTCCTTGAAATTTTAACATTATAAATTTTTTAAGGAAATTGAAATTTGCATCCTTCACTACTAAACATGAAAGACTGTGTGAATCAAAAATGAAAAAAAACCATAAAACATTTATTTTAAATATAGGATGTTGAGAAGGAACTAGAATTGCAGATCAGCATGAAACAAGAAATGGAGATGGCACTTCGTATACTAGAGAAAGATATTCATGAAAAACAGGACACCATGATATCCTTACGACAACAGCTGGAGGACATCAAAGGAATCAACCTGGAAATGTACAAGAAATTACAGGTAAATCACAGGTAACACTGTAGATTTCTGTACACCTCCTCCAAGCCTTTTAGATTATCTTCATTGTCATGGTTTATGTACCAAAAAACTTTTCTCCATGGAGATTGGTATTACATGTATTAGAAAGTCCTTTGAGAAAAGCAGTAAATTTATTGAGCTTTATCTCAAATACCATGTATATATAGAAGTGAGCTTGAGGTTCAAACCACTTTTTTTAATGTACAAGGGTTGTTAGAAAAGTTCGCGGACACATTGAATTACGTTAAAATCTATTGTGTACTGTGAAGTATGACCTATGTCTGAATAAATTCCTACATTTTGTTTATTAGTATGTAAAAAATCAGGTCCATTTGCTAAAATTTTGAAAATTTACAACTTTTTACTACAAGGTCATGGGATTCACGGAGCAATCACTTGACGTAAGGCGACGTGACAACCAGATTTCAACAGGTTAAGCTTTGTCGCAGTTCATTAAAACTTTCATTTTTCATATTTTTCCTATATTTTTCTAATTTAAAATTGAATATCTATATCAGGATATGGTACTTTTCTACCATGTCTTTTGTATTGATTCGGATATTATTGAGATTTTTAGAAACGTCTATGCAGTTAATCGATCAGGTATTGAAAATATGCAAAACCATATAGGCACAACGTCCATGCAATAAGGGGGCATTGAAGTATCGATGGAGTTAATCATTGAAATTGTTAATCCATACAGTCTTATAAAGCTACAACCATTTGAAAACCTTTGTCCTTTGTATGTGTAGGAAATTCCCAGCGGCATCTTGAACATTTTAATCTCTTCTTAGACATTTTCCTGTCTGCATACATAATTTTGAGGTAGTGCAGTGCTCCATGACGCTCAATGACGTTCCGATTTTTGGCTGTGTTTTTAAGTGTTGATCATTTATAAATGGCTATAAAACAGTCATATACCCTCCAGTTTGAATCAAAATTTCTCCCAGTGACTTTTCATGAATATTCTAGCGACAGGTAAAATATCACAAATCTCTTTGCGCTACAATTGAGCAATTTTTAGCTCACCTGAGCCAAAGGCTCAAGTGAGATTTCTGATCAAAATTTGTCCGTTGTCTGTTGTCGTTGTCATTGTCATCGTCGTCGTTGTTGTAAACTTTTCACATTTTCGACTTCTTCTCAAGAACCACTGGGCCAATTTCAACCAAACTTGCTACAAAGTATCCTTGGGTAAAGGGGATTCAAATTGTACATATGAAGGGCCACACCCTTTTCCAAGGGGAGATAATTATGAATTATAGAAAAATTAATGGCATTTTAAAAAAATCTTCTTCTCAAGAACCACTGGGCCAGGAAAGATGAAACACATGTGGAATCATTACCAGGTAGTGTAGATTCAAATTTGTTCAAATCATGACCCCCGGGGGTAGGGTGGGGCCAAAATGGCCGATCAAAGTTTTACATAGGAATATATCGGGAAAATCTTTAAAAATCTTCTTCTCAAGAACCATTGGGCCAGGAAAGATGAAACTCATGTGGAATCACCGCCAGGTAGTGTAGATTCAAATTTGTTCAAATCATGACCCCCGGGGGTAGGGTGGGGCCAAAATGGCCGATCAAAGTTTTACATAGGAATATATAGGAAAAATCTTTAAAAATCTTCTTCTCATGAACCACTGGGCCAGGAAAGATGAAACTCATGTGGAATCATCGCCAGGTAGTGTAGATTCTAGTTTGTTCAAATCATGACCCCCGGGAGTAGGGTGGGGCCAAAATGGCAGATAAAATTGTATGTAGGAATATATAGGGAAACCTTTCAAAATCCTCTTTTCAAGTACTTCAAATCCATGCCTAGTGATAATTATATGCTATCATCCTCAGGTAGTGTAGATTCTAGTTTGTTCAAACCATGACCCCCTAGGAGGTCAGAATTCAATTCTACCACTATGCTCCTTTTCAAACTTAAACCATTCAGGTGAATCAAAATAAAGACCAAAATATAACTTGTACCACTTTATTTTGCTATTTCGTCCATTGATATTGAACACATATTGCTTATTACATGTAATGGTTCCACCCCAGGCTTGTCTCTGTTCTGCAGCTTAAACTTCTCTGGCATCAACACTATTTTTTTCCTGAAAAGAAATTTAGAACTAGGATAACATCGCATGAATACTGTAAAATCACTTATTTTCATGGTTATTTTTTCGTGGTTAGATGAAAAAAAAATGTAGCTTCATTTGAATTTGTTTTGTTGTTGAAGAAATATACTAATGGTGTAATTTGCCAATTTTTCAATGAAAATTACCCCCCCCCCCCCCCCCAAAAAAAAATGAACAATTTGACAATATATTTGGGGACCATTACCAGCTGCTCAGTTTGTTAGATACTAAGCTTGGTCACACAAGCTTACAGTTGATCTCAATCTGCTCTCTCACTTGATCTCAAACTGATCTCTCACTTGATCTCAAACTGATCTCTCACTTGATCTCAAGCTAATCTCTGAACTGTTGTCATCTCAAACTTAGATATCCAAAATACCAATTAAGTGTGTGTCAGCAGTTTTTTCATTATGTTATTCAACCCTGATATCTCAAATTTTAGATTTCAGTTTTTTCTTGGTCTTTTAAATGAGGTTTGACTATTTCGTTCATACATGGACTTGTTTAAGTCTCTGTGTTTTGCTCTCTACTTTTGTAGATTAAGAGGAGCATACAAAATTTATTATTAATTGGATTTACAATTTAGATCAGTGAATAGGACATGATTGTGTGATCCTATAAAATTTTATACAGGAGTGTCCAAATAGTTCAATTTTATCATTGAAATAAAGTATGTTATTATACATGATAATTAATGTTAGAAATAATCGTGATTCAGTATTTAAGGTAAGGTTTGCGTTTACAGGGAGATAACTCTTGCGAATCACCAAAGCGTTTGAAACAGGCGAATTTAAACCAGCAATGCTAAGCATCTCGGTAACGAATTTCCTCTGTCATACTTGATGTTTGTTGTCACTTATCAATGTTTATTGTTATGACTAAAAACAAAGGACGTTTTAAGGAGAAAGTCTTATAACAAATCAAAGCATGGGAATCTTAGAAGCCTTTGAGATTAGCGTGATGCATGTGGATGAACCAATAAAGGAGGACTTGTTTATTTTCGATACGGAATGTGGCAAGTTGCACGGCCATTCCGATCAGAAGAAAGTTATTGACGCATTGTGCTGTTGTGTGTTTCTCGCTTCACCACTACACTAAAATTTTAAGTGAGAATGGGAAAGAAAAAAGAAAAAAGACCTGAGAGTATCTTGTAAAGTATTATGCTATATGCAGTCCGAACAGGGAAGAAAAGTCACGGTGCATTTGACCATGTCCAATGATGTCATGATGTTGACAGTTTGATTGTTGATAGTATTTTCATCAGGTAATTATTTAACTATTATTTTACTGAAAGTTATGAATGATCTACTGATTTCGGATTTAAAAACGATGAATAAACGGTACAAGGATGTAAGGATGACATTTAGGATGTGGCTAATATCCCAACAGTGCCAAAAAATAAAAATGCATTCATTCAAGAAATTATGGGAAAAAAAATCCTTGCTTTTTAGGCCTAATATTTGTAACATTATTGGAACAGGTATTCAATTGTTCAAGTTACCTTTTAAATGAGGTTTGATTTTAATTAATATCTCATTGTCTAATTAATAAAAAAGAGATACAAATTGTGCATGACAAGAACATTAATTTTCTTGATCAAGCATTTGCATTTCACTAATTCAATCTGTTAATTTTACAATAATTTCATATTGATTCTTCATTGATTATATTGGAAATTTATTCATTTCATTGAGTGAATGAAACACATATGATTTCAGATCATGGGTCATTAATTGGAATAGATAAGAACCAAAAAAAAAGTACTTCAGTGTTTCCTTATAAGATTTGTGCCATCAATCAAAGTAGAGGTCATCCCATATCAGCTCAAGAATATTAAAGAAAGTTGGATGGATCAAGCTAAGATGTTGAACCAGACATGGCAAAATCAAAGGAGATTTGGAGAAGAACTGATGATTTGTTATACCCAATGCATATTTTTTATATGTCTATAGATTATAGAAAAAAAAAATTAATGTTTAACAACATCCTATCTACCTGGTAGTATATACATGCTGTTTTCAATATATTTAGAAAATATGTGTATGTGATGATTGCAGTGCATGCTCTGTTTGTCCATCTTTGAATTTGTTTTCAGTAAAATAAATGTATACATCATAGGTATTAATTGAAGGTTGCTTTTGTCTATACTTACATGTAACAAGTTTCTTAAAAGGGTTAATTTGTAAAATTGCAAGGAAATTAATACATGAGCAATTAAGATTAATATTTTTATTCATTAAATTTTGTTCTTACCAGGACCTAATATGCTCAAATAAATATTTCTGACATAAAGCTGCAGTGAACATGTATAATTATATCTACTGTAACAGTTTAAAACATGACACTTGGCAATTGAAAGGTTGTAAATTTAGTAGGAATGATAAGACCAATTTAGTAATCTACTAAAATTAAAATCTTTCACAAATACATGTAGTTTATTTTAAAATTGTTTACATTTATAATCTTTTAATTTTTTTCTGTATTTTGATTTTAAAAAGGAGAAAACTTTGTTATATTTAAATTATTATTTCATGGATATCAAGGAGATATATCTATCACTGTAGCATTGTTTCTTTTTCCCTCTTCTTGACAGATATTTATGACAGTGTTATGTCATTTTGCAGACTTTGCTTTTTCTCTGAAATCAGAAGTACTCTGTAAACTCATTAAAGTATGAATTGATGTCACTTAGAATTCATCTTTATTTTGTTCTGTCTGATATTTCAATTTAGATTCTCAGACTACATAATCCAATGATTGAGCTAATGTCCATGAAGTGTAGAAATAGGCCATCTTTAAGAAATGTTTGGTTGTCGGCCTCTCCAGACCGACTGACTAAAATGAACAGATTGAAATCTTTTTTTCAATGCAGGGCCGTATTTTTTTCTTTTTATTCCTCTTATCCCCCTTAAAAAAATGTTGTTGAAGATTTTCTCACCTACCGAACCAATAATTTTACCCTGAGTCAAGAGAGGGCAAACAAACATTACTTTCAAGATGGCATTTCTACTCTTCGAAGTAAAGAAATCATTTAATTATAAAAACAGCAGCTTCGTGGATGCAATGCTTACAACATTTCACTCAAAAAATGGCATACATGTATAATGATAGTCACCAGCCATAACTGAATACAGATATTTTGCTACAAAGATGTCTAAAAGTTACTACATGTTGGAATAACTAAATCAGCATGAGGTCAAATTCATACGCTTTTAATTGGTTTTAATTGGTTTAGTTGCAACTTGTTCTGAAGTATGTTTATAAACATATACATGTACTTCTAAGGTGTTGCAGTATAATTCATGGACAATTTCATGAGAATATTCAGATGTAAAGATTGCCATAAATACTAGATTTCTTCCATAATAAATTTTTAGACCATCATGTAGCACAGGAGGAGTTTTATTTTGAATATTTTTGGCCAATTTATGCCTACAAACAATATCAAAAATAACATTTAGTCTTTAACATTCACCATGACAAGGTGATATCAATGTTGTCTTTATAAGTGTAGAAAAAGCCTGATTTTTGTGTTCCGAACCCATAATATAGCCCCTGTTTCCATGGAAATAATATTGGGGACATACATATTTTTTTGGTTCAAATTATTTAAAATGATCAAATTAATAACTTCATGGAATTTGATGGAATCGGTAGATATGTAAAACGTTGATTTTTATATTTTTGTTGCCATGGCAACGGTTTCACTTTATCAAGGAAAATTGAAAAATCTTCTTTTTTACCCAA
>PRKT01000189.1:806895-835064 GCA_003671525.1 Saccostrea glomerata
GGCGTTGTTACTAAAAATAGAAATTTCTGTGAAATTCTTTCAAAATGCTACTCCTCCTACAGTTTTGGTCTGATTTCAATATAACTTGGCACACAAGTAGACTACACTAAGGTACATAATTCTTTATATCCGTTTTTGACTTCAATGAACATTATTACCTTGCTTAATAAAGATAGCAATTTCTGTTACTCTCAAAATGCTACTTCAAATACAGTTTTAGTCTGATTATAATATAATGTGGCATGCAAGTAGACTACACTATTTAAAGAACATAAAGAGACTTATTCAAGGATCATTATTCTCTTTTTCGCTAGTGTAAAATTTCAATTCCCAACTGCTTAAGTACTTTCCTTTGCTATATTAAGTACAAACCAGTAGAGCTTCAGTCTCGACAGAGACTTCTGGTTTCAATGAAAATATTATTAGAGGTGAAATATGAGATACGTTAAATTTGGCGTCTTTTACTAAAAAAATGGGACGGGCGATATCTTTGAAAATCATATTGAATGATGAAGCTAATCTCCCTGAATAAATTGATATATAGCATGTGTGCATATTTAAAAAAATATGAGGTGGAGGGAGACGCAAACCTTACCTTAAAATTAAAAAAATTAGCAATTCATTGCAAAGCTTTTACTATTGGCTTTGTAATAAATACAAATCTGAATTAAATTTTGATCAATATCTTACCTGCATCATTGAGAAAACATCGTCAAAGTTTGAGTTTGTGCATTTTTGTATTCTCTCCACCTCATCCTGTTAATGATACAATATGTCAAATTTAAATTCAATTTTACCATAATTTGGCTTTTCATAGCAGGTTGTTCAGTGTTTTTATTTCTCAGAACTTCACGGATGATCAAACCAACATATGTCAACTTGATACTGATCGTTAAGATTTATTGACAATAAAATTTTTTTAAATGTATGAACAGTTGAGGGTATTTAAAAAAAAAAATAAGATAAATAAAAATTAGATTGTGGTGTATAATGTGGTCTTCTTATTTAATTAATTTAGGACAGGTACATGATAGACATTTAAAAGTTCAAATACATACATTACTATGAATTAATTGACAGAAGTTATCAGTATCAATTTCTTAATAATTATTTCAGATTATGTATCGTTTTACCTTAATTAGTAAATCTATTTATTTGCATTGATAATATATCATCTTGAATTTTATGGAAACCTATGTCAAATTTGATTCCATTCTCTTTAATGCATTTACTTTCAAGTGTGACTTCAAGTGTATTTATAGAAGAATACAATAAAAAAAATTATTTTAATGTTTTAAGATGAATTGTGTTTCAACAAACAAAATTAATGCTGTCAAAAAGTAATATAATATCTTTTAAAAATTGCTATAATAAAAGATTTTAAATTTATCCTAGCTGGAAAACAAAATTTCAAGTTTGCAATATAAGTTTAAATTAGCCCTATCCAAGTTCATTGTAAAATTTAATTATTTACTAAGAATTGTTAAGAATTTAGCACTGATTTTCAAAACTATAAAACTACTGCATATATCTAAAAGTGAATTTATTTTTTAATTTCTTGATAGTTAAAAAAGCTACTGAGATACACACAGTGTAGTAGCATGTTGACAAGAATATACATGTATGTACAATAATGGTACATGTATTAAATTGGTACATGTATTCAATAACGTTAAATTTTAGTAATTTTCAAAATTTACTTAATTTTACATTACGTACAGCTTAGATATTTTTCTCAAACAACAAATGTTATATTAAATTGGTATGTTGGTAAATGTTATATATACATGTAATTAATATTCAATAATGTTTATTTTTAGTACAATGTAATTTTCAAAACTTACGTAATTTGAAATGTACAATCTAGATATTTTTCTCATAGAATAAATGTTATATTTAAATTGGTATTTTGATAAATGTTATATTAAAATGGTATATTTTTTTCCTATAATAAATGTTATATTTACCTCGATGATTTTGTATAAAATGGATCGTATTTCTGGCCTGAGAGCACAAGGTTTATAACTCCGTTTTCCGGGTTGCCAGCCGTTGCTGAAGTGGTAATTTTGAGCATGGACTTCACACAAAAATCCAAATATCAAAACTATCACAATCACTTGTGTACATGGTGAAGCCTTCATCCTTTTTGAAAAAAGTAGCGATGTTATTCAAACGTAATATTTTTCCAATTATTTCGAATATTGAATTTCAAGTATTGAAATTGTTTTCAAGGATAAAAGTAGAAGAGAAAACTAACTTTTAAAATGGTAAAAAAAATACGATCAAAGTAAAAAATAAATTTAAAGAAAGGTCTTAACTTTAATAGTGTGGAAATGGGAAGACATTTCATAATTATGTACCCTTCTTTTAAGAATAAGAGTCACAAATTACAAAACATTATATGAAGAGAGATCTTGCTAAGTGTTTACCTTGTAAATTTCCCTGATTTCTCTCCTTCTGTTGAATGGGATGTAGCAACGGTAGATAAATACATTTATAGTCGATCTCACATGACAATCCTCAAAGTGACCAAAATCTGAAATCACCTGCCCCAATAAGAATATATGAGAGAAGGAAATTAGCTGCATCCATAAGTTTGGCTGGGGGTCATTGTAGATTAATGGATTAATTGTACAAACAGGGATACTTGCCATGTCTTGGACAATATTGGGAATCAATCTTGGTAAATAGATGTATTTCTGGCGATAATGGGCGGACAGATCTAACTTCTGAAAAGTTGTCAAGGTTATGTGAAACTAAATTGGGCATATACATTTATTTGAACAGCAGTCAGTAATGTGAATATATCTTGATTTTTTACTTCTGTCTTATGTTCCTTTTTTTGAGTGAATTAAGAAAATAATTTTCTGTAACAGAATTTTAGTCTATTTTTAGCTCACCTTGACAAAGTTGAGATGAGCTTATGCTATATTCCTGGCAATGGCGTTATTGTCCGCGTCACTGTTAAAGTTTTAGGAGCAAGTCCATTCCCAAGTAACTATAAGCGCTACCTGGACCAAGCTTGCATGGATGATGCATCTAGGGATGGACACTACCAGACTTGCTTTGGATGCTCAATCTACCAGTATATTTTCCATATGAGTGACCAGGTTAAAGTTTTTGGAGCAGGTCCATTCCCAATGAACTATAACACCTTAACTTAAAGAGAACATGCATGAATAGTGTTATGATGCACACTAACTATAAAAAAAAAAATATGATGTGAGATTTGCATTACTTATACTGATAACATTCCTTGAGATGAGCTCCATAATCTGTGATTACCTGTGTTTTAAAATTGCCATTCCATCATTGTTCAATGAATATATGCATTGCATACTTTAGTACAATTTCTCTAGAATGTTTGTTTCAAAACATTAAGAGTGAATTTTCATTACCCTGGTTATTATTTCGAATTAATTTTACAATGGGTATATAATTATTAAAACTGAAGTATATGCATATGCAGGTATTTGAACACATGTCCAGAAATCATTTAAATTCTTTGTTTGAAATCGATAGAAATCAGAGCCAGATAAGATTTTAAAAACTATACATTGTATATGTTATTGTTGACTTCACTAGTAAAATATTACAAGTTTACTTTACTAAAAGAAATGATAAAATTGCCTTAAAGATGATCATGTATATCTGTTTTAGCTCACCTGACCGTCTGTAAACTTTTCATATTTTTAACTTCTTCTCCAGAACTACTGGATCAATTTTAACCAAACTTGGTACAAAGCATCCTTGGGTGAAGGAGAGTTGAAATTTTAAAATGAAGGGCCCAGCTACTTTACAAGGCTAGAGAGAAAATTAAGAAAAGAGGAAAATAGGGAGGGATAATTAAAAAAGCTTCCCAAGAGCCACTGGTCCAGAAAAACTGAAACTAATGAGGAATCATCCTGGGGTAGACCGTAGTGTAGATTCTAAATTGTTCAAATCATCACCCCCGGAGGTAGGGTTTGGGCCACAATAAGGAATCCAAGTTTTACATTTACATGTATAGGAAAAAAACTTTAAAAATCTTCTCTAGGGCCATGAAAGCTGAAACTTATGTGGAAGCATCCTAAGGTAGTGAAGATTCAAAAATCTTGACCCCCGGTGGTAGGGCCTGGCCACAATAGGAAAACCAAGTTTAACATTGAAATATGTAGAAAAAAAAATCTTTAAAAAATCTTCTTTCAAGAACCACAAGGTCAGAAAAGCTGAAACTTATGTGAAAAGTATTATGGAGTAGTGTAAATTCTAAATTCTTCAAATCATGAACCCTTGGGATATGGCAGGGCCACAATAGGGAATCCCAAGTTTTACATTGAAATATATATCGGAAAAAGCTTTTAAAATCTTCTCCTCAAGAACCTCTCTTTCAAAAATGTTGAAACTTATGTGGAAGCCTCTTGCTGTAATATGGATTTTAAATTTTCAAAATCATGACCCTAAGGGAAAAGATGGGGTTGCACTAGGTATTCCAAGGGGGGGGGGGGGGGGTTCGCGGTGATTCAGATTTGTTACATTGTAAAAGTATGTCGACTGTTTCAAGTACGATAACCAAACCAATCTGACGGCAAAAAATCAAAACTTCACATAATTCAAACACTCATAAATAAGCCTTCCTACCATAGATAACAATTCATTTTTACACCGTTGAATTTATTAATTATCAGTCCTTAAATTACTAATTATTTGGAACTGGTCAAAATCCGGAACTGGCCAAATGACTGTAATCCAAGTGGGGGGGGTTGGGATCTGGTAAAGAACAGAATGGCCAAAGTTACTCAGGTTAGCGCTGTGGACATATTTATGTTGGGAGTGGGTCTCTTATCTTTTTTTTTCTCTTAATTTCCTCTGCTAATTCAATTGTAAGAGGCAATACTGTATTATCTCCAAATTAGCCTACTCATGTCTTCACTCAGGCAGAATAAATCTTGTTCAATATTTTGATTGAGATATGGAATTATCTATTGTCAATTGAAGATTCCTTGTCAGTTGAAGCATGATAAGAGGAGAGCAGGTGCTTGTCCTAAGATGAAGAATGGAATTATCCAGTGGCTTTTATTTCTGGGATCTTCTTTTGTGGGCATGGGGAAGATGATTAATCAATGTCTCTTTTAGTACCCTAATGTAACATTAGGCAAATGACCTTTAATGTGTCTTTGTGGTCGCTCATTTTCAATAGTAGGAGATATAATTCTTGTAATATTGAATCATCAGGTCATTTTCAAATGCTAATAGAACATGTAATTCTGTTATATGCATGTTAATAAATTTTGATACATAATTGGCTTAGTCTGTGTGATTAGATGATAATTTTTTTTTCTCCTTGTTTACTAGTGGGGCTTTTTTAATTTGTAATTACTGATGGCGCTTTCTAATTATTGTTGTCTTTTCTCGTTATTCTTCAAAAGCACATGAAACAATTATATTATATGGTATCTTTGAGCATCCTAAAACGCCATGGAATCTGAGCCAACATGTTGCCATTGGACCCTCGGCAAATTTCATTCAATAGTTGGTGGACTGACTGTATATATAGAGACATCTAAATCATATTAAGCCATTTGATATGATGAACAACTAATATATAACACATGATTTTTAGGTGTCAGCTGTATCCTTTCCATTCTATAGTGAAAAACACAAGTTTTACCAAAATTTTAGAGTTATCTCTCTTTGTTTTCCCAAATAAGTAATGTTTTATGAAAATCCATATATTTATCTATAAAAAATATTAAAAATTCATCGAATATATAAACTTTTGAAAATTGACTTGGAGGTAGGCGGGAGAACAAAACTATTGTTCGCAGTTCCTATGGCCCCATCCTAACCCCCCCCCCCCCCATCCGGGGTCTGTTAGAAAGATTTAGAATCTGATGCTCCACTACTGTTTTTTTTGTTATCTCCACACATTTCATCTAACTCTTGATGAAAGCTTTGATTTAATTTGTTGCTTCTCAATGAGAGAAGCATTAGCCCTAAAATATCAAAATAATGAAATTTTCTAGTGGACCAATGGTAATTCAGGACTCATGGCATCGCTAGTTTGATCTTTGAGGAAATTTTCACATCCTATGATAATTAGATTTAGATAAATAATTCGACAAATGTAAAAAGTAATTTTTTCTTCTTGGTTTTAGGCATGTGAGGGCAGTTTAAAACATAAAAGTGAATTAGTCACTAAGCTGGAAGAGAAAACGAATCAGTTAGTGACCACACTGAAGGACATGGAGAAAAGGTTAGTCACTGTTACATCATTTCTATTTATATACCCAATACATGTTCATTGGATAGACAAAAACTTGTAGAATGTTATTAAAAGAAAGGGTTTTCTCAAAGACAGAAATATAACATTTTTTCACCCCTTTTCTTTTGTTTTACAACATGCTAGCATATGTATACTAGCCAATGACATTGAAATTTGCAGCACATTTTCATCTTTGTATATATATATATAATCACATTTTTTTTTTTTGTGAAGTCACAAAAATCATACATACATATAAATCACATAATAGTCAAGTGATAAGATTTTATAAGAATGTATAATATACCAAAATAAATTGAGTTTTGAAAAAAAAAATTGTGTTATATGCTTTTCCCATTTTTTTTTCCACGTTGCAATAGAAAGAGCTTTATTGTATTCAAGATTATAAAATATACACAATGGTACATTATAGTATATATTTATAGTTTTTAGTTTACTCAAAAATGCTCAGCATAGGAACCAGAATAAATAAATTACAGCTGAGAAACTTTTTTAATTATATATTTTGAAGCAGGTTTTGGAAAGGAAGAAAGGTTAAAATTGTGTTAGCAATGAAGGTGTGAATCTACTTATTGTAAAATCACATATTTAGGTGGGGTAAAATTTACATGGTTTGAGGAAAAAATATCGGTTCTTGGGGATTTAATTTCGTGGATGAAGAATTGTTGATACATGTATCAATGAAAAATTTCATTTCATGGTGGACATAAATATGTGGGGCTCTTCATACCTCGAAAACCAGGAAATTAAATTAAACCCCCATGACAATTAATGAATTCACGGTAATAAACACAAAATGTTGGTTCCTAGGCTTTTGATGAGTTTTTAGCTTCCAAATTATTGTGTAAAATTATTTTGATTATTTTGTTTTTGTTTTATTTTGCATGTCTGTGTCTCCTGCTTTTGTTTGTGTGTGAAGATTAAAACAAGCCGAAGCTGACAAGCAGGCAGCTGAAGAAACAGCCGGAAAACTCGGCCAAATCATTGCCGACAAAGACACAAAAAGGTGGGTGAAAAAACAAATGGGAAATGTCAACCCAGAAACCGGGATTAAAAAGTTGATGTCAAATAGGAATAGTTAAATCTTTTCAGTTTTAACACAGTGTCATGAAAAGAGCTCAAGTTAATCAGCAGAATTGATAGAAGTGGTTATAGATTTCCTTCCAGCATGCAGAATTTCTATTTATTTTCCAAAATTAGACTTTTTAAAATGGGAATAAATCAAAATGGTAAGAGAAGTCAAAATCAGAAATGAGAAAAAGGACTGGTATTTACAGGAATACAAGGAAATTAAGGCTATTGTGAATTTGTAGGCGTTGTCTGTAGGAGTTATTTATGAATAAAAGTAGATATTTTTGCTTTTTCATTCTATTTTCTTATGTAATACAATCCTTTTTAGCTCACCTGAGCTGAAAGCTCAAGTAAGCTTTTCTGATCTCATTTTGCCTTTGTTCTGTCTGACTACCTGTCTGTCTGTCTTATTGTAAAAGAGAGGTTTAGCAAACCAACGTGTACTCATACGTGTAGCACCAGAAATCTGTGCATTACGTCATCACTTTTGCTAATGACGAATTTCTACATGCATCTTCTTACGCACGTTATGTGTAGATTTCCAAGTACACGTTAGTTAACACTCGCAGCTTATAATTCTTTAATTAACTGCTGTTTATTTTTTTAAAAGTGTGCGTTTTTCTAAAACCTTATTATTTAATGCAAATACTGATAAAAGAACTGAATATCAGTAATTGAAAAATATTAATTTATAGGGAGTTAAATTCACAACATCCAGATTTTCGAAACAGGCTTTGACCGATTAAAAATATAATAAAAAAGTACAATCTTTTTTCTCATAAGTACATGCATATATTTATGTTAAATGGTGATATACGTATTAAGATCATTGCTTTTTCGGATGATTTCTAAATGTAAATCACTTTAACATTTAAAACTTACATGTACAAGTACAGGTTATACTTTGTTAAACAAGAAAAAAATGTTAATGTTTACGTGTAATTCTAACTTGTAGTTTACACGTACATGTACACGTACAAGTGAGCTTGATAAACCTCTCTATTTATTCACTCAACCAAACTAGCATCCTTAGGTGATTTGTTGAAATGAAGAGCCACATCCTGTTCCAAGGGAATATGATTCAGAAATAGAGTGAAAATTTTGGTGGTATTTTTTAAAAGTTCTCAAGAACCATTGGATTAAAGAAGTTGAAACTAATAGGAAACCTTTTTCATAATTATAGTTAAGATTCAAATTTGTATAGCTGATGACTCAGGGGGCAGGATGGGTCAACAATGGGGGATAAAAGATTTACATAGAAATATACTGTAAAGTCACATATTTTCGTGTGGTCAAATTTTCGTGGTCTGAGTAAAACCTCTTGGTTCGTGGGGATTTGAATTCATGGATGAAGAATTGTTCAGTAGGTATATATAACATTTTGCATTTCATGGTAGACATGAATTCATGGGTCTCTTCACACCTTGAAAACAAGGAAAATTAAACCTCCATGAAAATTTATGATTTCACAGTATATGCAACAACTTTAAAAATCTTCCCAAAAACAACAAAGCCATACTGATATTGAAGCATCCTTAGATATTGTAAATTCAGTTTGATTCAAGTGATGAATTTTTACATCAGAATACATTGGAAAATATTGAAAAATTTGATTAAGGTAGGCAAAAGCATTTCGGATATTTATATGGAAGCATCCCCCATGTACTTTTCAATGTTGGATTGATTTGGGTTTTTTTCTAGCCTAAATCGACATCAGGTGAGTGATGTGGCCTATGGTCCTCTTGTTTGTCTTTTATCATGCATCATCCATTATCTCATTGTGTTTTTTTTTTCAAACAAAGTAATTTTATCCCAGTATGCCGTAGAATGGCTTTAGGTAATTCATATGCAAATTGAAGGAGCTGGATTTCCTCAAGAACAGATGAAATAGAAATAAAAAAAGGATGTTTAGTTTGCATATGCAGCTATAAAGATTCATGTCTATCAAACTTTGGCAGTGTGCAGGGATGAACCAAAAAATGGTGCTCAAAGCTTCCATAAAAATCAAAAAGTGAAAAAATATTCTATTCATTTCAGCTAACATGACATTTACATCGAAATTGCATTATTCTGGTTTTTAATTGTAAAGAAAAACAATAAAGATGACTTTTTTTCATTTTCAGGACAGCGCTTGAGACAGATCTAAAAATAGAAAGGGAGTGGAGAGGGACCTTACAAAGGTCACTGGAGGAGGAAAAGGAGAGAGTGGCAGCAATACAGACAGACCTACAGAAATATAAACAGTTAGATAAGGTTAGATTTACAGTAATACAGACAGACCTACAGAAGTATAAACAATTAGATAAAGTTAGATTTACAGTAATACAGACAGACCTACAGGAATATAAACAGTTAGATAAGGTTAGATTTACAGCAGTACAGACAGATCTACAGGAATATAAACAGTTAGATAAGGTTAGATTTACACCAATAAAGACAGACAGTATAAACAGTTAGATAAGGTTAGATTTACAGTAATACAGACAGACCTACAGGAATATAAACAGTTAGATAAGGTTAGATTTACAGTAATACAGACAGACCTACAGAAATATAAACAGTTAGATAAGGTTAGATTTACAGCAGTACAGACAGACCTACAGAAATATAAAAAGTTAGATAAGGTTAGATTTACAGCAGTACAGACAGACCTACAGAAGTATAAACAGTTAGATAAGGTTAGATTTATAGTAATACAGACAAACCTACAGGAATATAAACAGTTAGATAAGGTTAGATTTACAGTAATACAGACAAACCTACAGGAATATAAACAGTTAGATATAGATTTGGTGTTAATTCATATGACTGTAAAGATTTTCACTTTTAATGAAAATGATTTTATTCAAATATACTTTTTATAACATACATCTGAAACAAATAGTATCCACATAATTTTGATTTACTTTTTATTGCAAACATACAACAAAGAAATGCTTGTCAATTTCAATATGATTATTTTAAATTTAAAGGAATATGCTGCTTTGGAGCATCGGCATAAGGAGATACAGAAAACGTGTGAAGAACAAGAGAGAACGCTAGCTGAACTGGGATCGCATCTGAGCGCGTAAGCAACACTGTCATAATTTTTTTTCTGAATTTCAAGCAAAGACAGCAAGAGAATGTGTTTAAATCAAGGTTTTTTTAAATATGGAGAATGCCTTCTTCATATATGATCTTAGCTGTTGTAAAAAAAAAATTATTTGCATTTTTTTTTTCAAATTGAAATTTTCTCATAGATTCAAAATTTATTTGGGTCAGCAAAAGCTTGTTCCAGTTTATGTTCATTGATAGATCTGTATTTCTTATAAATCCAGGTCCAAGTTACGTGTTGAGGACATGCGGGAGGCGCAGCAGGCAGTGAAGGAGGCCCAGTGGATGAGTGATAAGGAGGCCACAAACTGTAAAGGCTGTAGTAAAGAATTTTCCATCTCCAGGAGAAGGGTAATCACATGCTTATAGACAAATGACTTTTTTGTTTGTTTGTATGTTTTTTAACATCCCTCCAGAGAATTTTTCACTCAAATGGAGACGCCACAACTTGCCAGTGGAGAGCTGCAAAGTTTGTCCCATACTCGGCACTTCTAGCAATTGAGCGTTGAGGGATCTTTTTCATGCCAGCACCTACTGCGACATGGGACCTCGGTTTATACGTCTGATCCCAAGGACCAGTCACATATAATGAATTGATGCATACAGCAAACTGGTTTTTCTTTCCCTGGGGCTTTAACATAAATTAGGATTTTGATAGGCATAATGAACTTAATTTTTAACAAAGCAAAAACATCTGTCTGTGGCACTTTATTTTAAGTATGTTTTACTGTATTTTTTGTTATAGATCAGAGTCTGTAATTTTAACAGTACAAAGGGTTCTTCTGAAGTTCTTGTAACTTTCTCTTTGTAAACAATTTGACAAATGCAGTGAAACTTTTCTAATTTGACCACCACTGGTTCTAAAGAAATTTGCTGGATTAGAAAACATTCTGGATTAGACAACATTCCGGATTAGAGAAGATTTTACTCGCATTGATGAAAGTACTAATTTCAATGAAAGTATAACTATTGTTTTTAAACTCTTTTACAAAGCTAAATCAATTTATTTAACTGAAGCAAAAATAAATAAGGAAAAAAATTTCAGGTATTCAGAAGGTAATGAGTCTCTGTGAAAAATTGAATTTTATCTTAAAATTTCAGCACCATTGTCGAAACTGTGGAGATATATTTTGTAACGAGTGTTCGGACAATAAGATGCCCCTGCCCTCCTCAGCTAAACCTGTGCGTGTTTGTGATAACTGTCATACTTTACTGCTGCAAAGGTATTCCTCAACAGGAAACTGATGTCTAATGTCTAATTGTGAAAATTTCATACAGTGGCCCAATACTCAAGATGCCAGCCTTATATCAATGTGAAAAATTCCATAGGTTCAAAAAGTGCTGCAGAAGCTGAGTTTGTCATGATCCATTTAGTGCTAGAAGGTGTTCCCATGTTGACCATTTAAACATCTTTTCCTTCACAACCATTAAAGCATCTGTTATTTTTTGGCAATCATTTAAATATCTTTTTTGTCATCCATAGATACATTCCAATATAACTTAAAGTTCTGTTACTAGAATGCATCAGATGTGTTGGATAATGTATGGTGTCCCTGTATTTGGAGTTGAAATAGTGATCACAAAGCCAAGTCGTTTTGCTTGTTATTATTTCCAAAGCCATAAATATATGCAATATGTATTTACATACTTGTGATTATTTTTTTTATTTTCCTAAATTTTTACTTTGTCTCCCTTATTGTAAAATGGAACTACATCGTAACAGAAAGGAACAAAGCTTAGATACTTATAAATATAATGTACATCCTGAAGAATGTGGGCTAATTTCGTAAAAAAAATATGAAGTGGGTGACTTGATATATTAACATGACATATACACGTAATATTATTGTGATTTTAAATGTTATGTGAATGAAATGTATTTTTAGTTTAAATGTGGATCAGTAATCAATATACAATACATGTACCAAGTTTTCAAAAACAGAATGAGTTGTGTTCACATCAGATAATATATACAATGTATGTATTTTAAGTCTGATCCCCTTTCAGTATTTAGCTTTGTTGATGGGTGTTACTACATGTATGTGGAGTATTATTTTCTTAGAACTCTGAAAGCTTTTGGGAAAGGATTGCTTTATATTTTCCCACTTATTTGCATGCTTTCAAACATTCTTTGAAAGCAAATGAATGCAAGTTTATTTCAGTGAAGACAATTTAAATGCTTCATTTAAGGCCTTTCTGGGTAATTAGTACACATATACAATTTTAATAAGCTTTTTCTGTGTTTATGTTATCATGTTGATCATGAAGTTAAGTCTGCTAGAGACAAAAATTAAGGAGCTACAATTCCACTCCATATTAAAATAAATAATGGTACAATTTTCTTCTAAGAAAATGTTTTGTATGTTATAAACAAGGGTTTTGTGGTAATTAATTAAAAATGAAAAAATAATGCAACTGCCAGGCTCATTGCAAACACATGATGAAGAATGGTTACTATTGTATCGCTTCCCTTCAGAAAATGTTACAGAAGATTATTTTGCAATGCATAATTGTTGATTTGTATATTATTGTTATTAAATAAAACAATAAAATGATGAAAATAAATTTATTATTTTTCTTTTATGACGTGTAGATACTTGATTGACAACAAATATGGTCAGATGAATTTGCTTAACTTTATGAATTATATTTCTGCAGCAAGAATGGAACTTGGAGTTAATGGAGTATAATCTGATAAAATCAATTGTTCATAATTGCTAGACTAATCTTAGCTGCCCAAATAAATTGTTAATGCTTTCCAATTATTCATATTTTTTTTTACATGTGGTCATAAGTATCGTGTGTCTCCTTTGTTTTCCTTGAGCGTCTATCTATGTGGTCATATGCTGTGTCTTCTGCATCTCCCGTGACGTCATCAGAATGCGTAATGTTCTGCTTGTAGTCTGATCGGTCATAAACACTACTGGTCAGATTTGGTTTGTGGTCCTGTCTGGTCAAATGATCATACGCTGCATCTTTGTCGTCTGCTGCACCTGTGACGTCAGATTGGTTGATATGCGATCTGTCGTAGATACTACTGTTTGGGTTTGGTTTATGTCTAGTCACGTGATCGTAAGTGGAATCAGTCCTGTCACTAGAGTTTCCTATTTGTATAGATGTGTAGTGTGACCTGTCTGAGTTGGTTTGTTTAAATTTAGCATAGTCATATTTATGCACAGAATCCTGCACTTCCGGAGTACCTCTAGTCACGTGGTCATAAGTTGATCCAGCATTTTGATTTTTGTACGTATATTCCGTTAGGCAGTCTTTCTGCTTTTTGTAATTCATAGTTTCAATCCAGGCTTTTCGGGCTCTTTTAGCTATTTGTTTTCTAGAAAAAAAAAGTTACTCTCTTTTATATATATCTCCAGAATCCAGATTAATAATGGAATTATAATTTAGTTTAGAAAATACCTCAGCATAAAGACTGTGACTGCAATTACAAGAATAACAAGAGCAAACATTCCCAGAGGTACATATATGGTAACAATGTTATTTTCACCTGTGGAAGACAAAAAAGTTTTCATTGAATAAATGCATATAAAAAGAAGAAATACTCATATACGTTTAAAATACGGGAAGAATGTTAATATTAAGAGAATGTGTAGTGGTGGATCTAGAAATCTTGAAGGAAGGAAGGAGAGGGCAAAGCCACACCAAAAAAAAAATCATTTATTAATTCTTATATTTATTTTGGACACAAAACAGGCGGGGAGGGGGTGTTTAATCCGCCAAGGATACATGCATTCAATTTAGGCGAAAAGGTACACTAAATAAAAATTAATTGAATGGATTTTACTGGCTAAATTTTGCAATTCACATGTAAAAGACATTCATATTACTCCATCCGTCAAGGTTTATAATGGTTTACCTTCGGGTGGAAGGGGTCTGGTAATTATTCGAATCCCCTTTGCACTAGTTGTTGATGTTGGCTGTGTGCTTGTTGGCTGTGTGCTTGTCTGTTGGACTTCGCACCAGGATGGCAAGCGCTGACCACAGTTTTCATTGAACAGGTTCATAGTCCCATCTGAATTAACAGTCACAGCCGTACACAAGTTAGACATTTGTGGATTGTTGGGAATAACTACAAATAAAAGAGGTACATGTACATGTTATTAATATTTGATAATATGTTTAATAATATATGAATTCTTTAAGTCAGTTTTGCAGAATAACCATATAAATATTCTGTATTGGAGAGTCTCTCAAGTTTTGATTTTGCAGAGTAAAATGATGCACCCCTAACAAAAATTAATCATAATTATTTAAAGTTAATATTTATTTTATTCTTGAACTTTTTTGAAGACAGGGCAAAAATATAGGTATACTATACAAGAAATATTTTTTATTAATATCAGAAAATTACTTAATGGGAATAAAAAAAAACACTAAAGGTACTGTGAGCAGTGAGCTTACTAAACAATAACCCTCCTTTTAATAAAGATTCTGTGAAAGTCTCATCAAATTTCATTCATGGGTATGAGAGAGAGGAGTTGCGCAAATAGGAGATGGGTTCCCCAGAGTGTAAGAGACGGATGGACATTACCCTCCCACTTTTCAAGCGGGGGTATAATAAAATACATTGATCCTTGACATACTAAATATACTTTGATTAAGTATAGTGAAATCTTACTATAGCTAACTATAGTACTTCGATATGTCCTCGCTTGAAAGCGGGAGGGTATATAGTAATCATGAATAATATATACCTCTATTAAAAAGTTTTTTTAAAATTCTAAAATGAATTTTTCGAACTATAAAATTCAAGTTCATTATCATGGTATATACTATTAGATGATGCGTATATGCACATTTTCGATATTGCATATATGCACTAATAAAGTCTGCTTGGCTTAGGATTAAATGATGAATAAAAATTGTATATCATATTACATCATCTTGACCGATATCATAATTATCTACCGGTGTCGATTTTTGTGAATTCTCTGCGAAAAATTCCGACCCAGAAGAGAATGAGGCGCGATGGATTTAGTACCCCAGGGAAGAAGTAAGTATCAGCGATTCTATAGTTGAGCCTGCTGCACTCCAGCACTGCGTCTGACCAGTTCATCCGTAGATTGGATGTGTAAAATACATCAACTGTAAAATAGAAAAAAGTAAATACAATCTTTAGATCAATAGACAACCATCCTGTGCCATCTACTTTCAGAGGTCAATGCTAATCCATAGGGGCAACTTATCCGCTCTGTTCTCTACTCTCCTTAGAAAAATGTATTTTCTAAGGGGAATAGAGAACAGAGTGGATAAGATGCCCCTGTGGCCAATCTGATTAAAACGAGAGGTACTGTGAGCACTGAGTTCACTGAATGAATGATACCCCGCATTCCATATGATTATAATGGCATGTTTTGCTCTGGTAGGTCCGAATAAGTGTTTAACGTCCTTCTCGAGAATTTTTCACTCATATATGGAGACGCCAACATTTGCCTGTGGAGAGCTGCAAATTTTGTCTTACACTCGGCACTTACGCCCGCTGAGCAGGGAGTGATCTTTTTCGTGCCAGCACCTATTTAACAAGGGACATCGGTTTAAAACGGTCTCATCTGAAGGACCTATTTCCATGTCCCACATAGGGATTCGAACCCGCGACGTAAGGATGCTGGATCAACTCTTTACTTTGTGACTCTTAAAGCATACGTCTATGGCACGCCAAATTCACAAAAATGCGTTAATCATAGTTTTACAATCAATAAACTAGGTTTATCGGTTGTAAACTATAGTTTACGGACTGTAAACTATAGTTAACAACGTTAATATACATTTTACATCTGTAAACCATAGTTAACTCGATAATCTATGTTTCACAACCTTAAACTATACTTAACACCGAAAACGATCATTTGCGATTGCAAAACATAGATTTTCTTATAAATACAATTTCACGATTTGTAAAACTATAGTTAAGAGTTGTGAACTATAGTTTACAAACATGAATCTATGTTAATCAACAAAATCTATTGTTAACGCTTATAACAGACAGATAAACTTAGATTAGCATTCTTAAACTGTAGTTTACAACCGTTAAATATAGTTTTACAGATAAAAACTATACTTAACGAATCGTTAACTATAGTTTACGGTTTGTAAACTATAGTTTACGGTTTGTAAACTATAGTTTACAGTCGATAAACCTAGTTTATCAATTGTGAAACTATGTTTAATAGCTCATTTTTGTGAATTTGGCGTGCCATATACGTCCGTCCGTCTGGTACCTTCAGGGTATCCAAACTATCCATGCATTAAATTGAATTACATGCAAGTGAGATCACTAAATGACAAAAAATACCCCCAAAGTGCCTCAGATTTCTTGCTTCACGTACATAGAAATAAAATTTGGAATAAAAAAAAAAGTAATTATTAAATTAATTTTTATTTGACCTGTTCCAGTGTGACAGACATAACTGGCCACTAACTGATCACAGCGCGTGGTGACGGAGGTATATGACGTCCTCAATTCGTCATCGTCACCCGTACGGCTCTGTTGACCCTGAACGCATTGCAATTCCCCTGGTTGATATGATTGCATTTGGGTATCTGAAAGATTTATTAGAATCTCATAAATAAAAAAGGATGACCATATCGATTTTGGCTTGATTTAAAAACAGGTGACAAATATAAAAAAAATTTCCCTAGATCACAATGTCTCTAAATTGTTATACTTGTTGACCGATTGCTTTCGTACTTGTTGTGTAGAACATGATATTTGTGGTTGCCAAATTTCCAAAAGTCAAAGTTCCACCACAGAAATCGGTTGTTGATCCATTACATAGGCGAGCCGTACATTTGGTTACAAATTGCGGCAAGGAGTAGATGCATAAACAAAAATTTTCCTTCAAAAGTCAGAAAAGAAAGTTACATGGGATTCTACTTGTATGTATAAAAGTTGAGTCAAACACTTTTAAATCATTGTCCAAAAATACATAAAAGAAATATAGACAGTACAAAATTGTATGTTGGCTGAATCATGAATGTTTGTTGCTTTACGTCCCATACGAGAATATTTCACTCATACATTAATAGAAATGTCGTAAGATTTTCAAAATATTATAATAATAAATTGAGTATCAATACTGTAAAATCACATATTTTCTTTAGATCAAATTTCCGAGGTTTTAAGGAAAAAATTATTGATTTATGGGGACTTTGATTTCAGAAATGCTTTGGTCTCTACATGCCATGGAAACCACGAAAATTAACCCCCATAAGATTAGTAATTTCACAGTATAGAGTTTTTACCGATAAGCCGTAGATAGTAGAAGCGGGACAGCTTTCCACACACCTCCCCACCTGATCACCGCTGTGGAGTGGAATTCTACTGGCAAAAGGCAGTTGTGCTGTATACACCGTATAACAACCTGAAAATAATAATAATCCTGAATAGTTAAATGTTGTACATTACAGAGCTAATTTCATAAAAGTCGCTTGGTTTTAAATATAAAGAATACAATAACAGCGCTAATCGGATCCATTCCTCCTGCAAAGAGCATATCAATAAATCATGCAGCATCCGACTTCGATCCCTTCATGGAAATTACGTCGGTTCCGTTTCGCGCTAGTGACACTTAACCCACACACACGACCGCGGGCACGAACCCTTACACACTAGTTTGTTACTAAATCTCCACCGACTCGTTTGCTAGGGAATAACAAGAAATATTATACTAGTATACAGTGTAGAATAAAAATTATTGAAAAGAAATCAAGCCAGTTTCTTGTGGGCACAAAAAGATCTTTGGCTATTAAGGAGATTCTAAACACTTCTCATCAAAGAGTTCTAATTCTATGATTTACAATAATCAACTTTATTTGCGTGTGAGGAATTTTCGCGAGAACCTCGTCATCGCCAATATTTCTCGCCGCGAACCGATCCTTAAAGTCTCTGTATCATCAACAACAGATCCAAATAAGGTTTGATCGCGAAAATTAACCGTCGCGAAGTAGTTTTTCCACCGGTAATCCCAAAATAAAGTCGTCACGAATAATGGTTGATTTACAGTATGCAGTTAGCCTGATCGTGTTTTACTTTTGAGCTTTTGAACCTCAAAATCAGAATCTGTCTTCTATTCGCCGTAGGAATCATCTACCTGTCAAGCAAAGAGTTCCAAAGATATTGAGAAATCAACATTTTTCAATGTACAGTTTCATCCTGGACGTTTGATCTTTTGATCTAATTAACAATAGGGATCGTTTGACCTTGAGAAGAGGTTCGTCGACGCTCTAAAGGGAACTTATATACTGTAGATCGACACCAAATTTTCGCAACACCTTATTTTCGCGAGATAGTCATTGTCTCTTGATTAGCGAGACAAAATTTTCAAGAATTGTGGTTACTGCTCTACATAATCTTAAGGAATACTATTAAACGCGAGAATTAAATTTTCGCGAGCACACTGTCTCGCGTTATTACGAGAAAATAAAGTTCTCGCGAATTAAAAGTGATTTACAGTATTAAAATCTGTTCTTTTTTAATTTAATTCTTTAAAAATTTTAGCATATCTTCTTGTGTCTATATTTGTTTCTTGATCATTGACCTAGTGAAATCAATTTGAATCTTTGACCTTGAGATCTAAAAAAATATCAGAGGGTCATTAACTTCATAAGGAAAATGAGTTGGCAAAGTTTTTAAACTTTGTTGAACAAACGATTCTCAAGATATTGAATAAGATATGTAGTAGTTGACCTTGACCTTTTTACCTCTTGATATCAAAATCAATTGGTTCATTGGCTTTCAAGGGGTATCAGTGTACAGAGTTTGACTGAAATCTGTCAGCAAAGAGTTCTCCTCATATCTTTAGAAGAAGATAATATATAATATGAAGTACTGTATGTTTTAATTGTTTACCTCTGACATTTAGCCACTGAGTATGTCCCCTGTAGGCGCCGATCCAGGCCTTATTGTTATTCTCCTCTGATGAAATTTTGGCATTTTGTAAAATCCCTTGTACACTTGGTCCAAGGAGGGTACAGTTAGAGGTCGCTTCCTCCCAGGTCAAAAGGTTGCTGTTAAACGAAGCTGCAACATCTAAATTAAAATATATTTTGATTTATAATCATATAACCATACATTTTGAATATTTTTTTTAATGGACGGTGAGTATATGTCTCCCATATCTCTTTAGAAGTCAGACACACAAAGCGTTCAAAAACGTTTGAGTTTGAACTCGTTTCCAGTAAGTTAAGACGATGGACTGTTTTGTCGTGTAGGAAAAAAATCCGTCAAAGTTATTAAGAAGAGTTGGGGGAGGGGGGGGGGGTGGGGGGGGGGGGGTAACTTTCTCAGAAAGAGGTTTTCAGTTGAAAACCTGTGTGAATTCCTTCCATGGAGATCGAAACCTATATTTCGCATATGCCTAAGTCTAAGATTGTCAATTGCCCTTAAGGAGTACCGGTAAATCTCTTTGAATGTCGTCATGTAATGGAGAAACTCAAACTCAAAAGGGTTAAGTTCAAACAGAGAGAGCTAGCTAGGGGAGGATATGCTTGAAAATATAAACTTTTCCAGTCGATATTTATGAAGTGTTATTTATTTAAACTTATCACATTTAAGACAGGCTGAAAAATCAAGGGGGGGGGGGGGGTTTTAATTCTCGAGTATAATAGTATTCCTTAAGATTATATAGAGCAATAACCACAATTCGTGAAAAATTTGTCTCGCTAATCAAGAGACAATGACTATCTCGCGAAAATAAGGTGTCGCGAAAGAAGATGGGCGAACAAGGCGGGCAGAATGCCTATAGCGTTAGATATTAAGAAATCATATCAAATATGTGAACTGATTATTTAAATTAACGTCTAATTATTGAAATTTTTGAAATTATGAGAAAAAAAACTTATTTGAGAGAGAAAAATATCTCGTAAAAAAATTCTTTCATAAAATTATGAGATGGTGTTCATGGGATTCGAACCTTAGCAATAAAAATCCGACGTATCAATAGCATACTGCTTTGAGACTAACGCGTTAACCACTATGCTACACCGCTCATAGAGAGTTTAGGCATTTAAATCATGTTTGTGATATGACCCGCGACTTAATGGACTTGAAGTATTTCTCGAAAAGATGCTAATGTTGTGTCATAAAAGTGTACTTTTAAAGGTACTTGGACACAGATTTGAAGTTAATATTTTCTCATTTTTTCTGTATAATATCACGAATTATATATTTTATTAGCATTTCACACAAAAATTAATTAAAAATCTTTTTTCATTTAAAAGTTATTAAAACTTTAAATTTTTTAGCGGGTTTGATTGACACATCCTTGAACTTTCACAAATTTTAACTTGATTCTTAATCCTTAGGAAAAGTGGCAATCCTGATGTGTATTAATGAGAAATATTAAAACTTAAATCAAGAAGAATGATTTTATTCAGAGTAGAAATGTTTGAAAGCAGAACTACTTCACAAGTAACGTCATTCCGTTATGTATAGAGTTTTGCGAATCGATCACACTCGTGTTATGTACACAGGTTTTTGTAAACATGTTATTGTTTGGTGTTTACGATTCATCGGGTGCGTTAAATCGCCAAAGTCTGTTCACCACATTCGCACGGACTGACAATATATTGTGTGTTTGTTTTGCTTTAGTACTTGTCTACTCTGAATTTTCTAGATTATAGTTTTAATAGTTTTCATTAATACACATCAGGATTGCCACTAAGATTTTTAATTAATTTTTGTGTGAAATGCTATTAAAATATATAAGTTGTAATATCATAGAGAAAATATTAACTTCAAATCTGTGTCCAAGTACCTTTAAGGTATAATAGTGGGTCTTCGCTCCATGTTTTTGAAAATCAAAAAATGTGTATTTTATTGCACACTTTTAGGACCATCTTTCCAAAAAATGGAGAGAAGACCCACCCATATTGAAAATTTTTGTTTAAGTATGAGAAAATGATCGTTTTAGTTCTTTTTAGTGTGTGTAAGCTTTTTCATACGCAAATAGTTTTAGTCTTTGTGAGATTTTTGTAAATTGTAGAGATTTTACATAAAGTATACTTTAAAATTAGAAGAAATATCAAGTAAAATTTGGATTCAATTGAGATTAAAATTTTCACTTCTTATCTGTCGCACTTTAGGCATTCTGCCCGCCTTATTCGCCCATCTTCTTTAGTTATCTACAGTATATATATGAATATATATAACTTGGCTGGAAATTCCTCACCATTTGAATTTCACTTAACTCTTTCCGTATAAAAAAATTGATTTCACGTACTCCCCTTCACTCAAATTCATCATAATCCATGGGGATATGTCTTCAAAAACGCAGATGACACTTCGCTACATATCATTGTGATGCAATCATTACGTAAGTATCATGAATACTCTTTCATATATTATTTAATTTACCTTGAGTTTCACAAAATCCACCGAAATGTAGAAAGGTGAACACTGATAGCCAAACATACATTTTAACAAATTTATTATCGCCCCTAGCACAGTATAACGACTGAGTTGCTTTACCCGTTCGTCTCGGTAATTACTCAACACGGATACTAAATCTGAAATCATTTCCTCCTCAGTATACTAAAGTGGTTAGGCGCTCACAGCCACACCCCATAAATATTTTTATTAAATCCTATGTATATTTTTGACACGAAGGGGAGGGAGGGCTACCCCCTCTAAATCAGTTGAAGTGTTTATGCAAGTAAACGCATTTTTGTTAATATAATCCTTAAGTAGTTGTATTGACTTCACCAAATAAGATCTCCATAATCGACTGAGAAAGAAGGGAAGTTGATATATATATCTGGATTGACCGAATTAAAGAATATATTTGTTTTGAATTTGAGGTAGCCTTTGTCATAATATTCACACACAATAATATTGTAAGTTTTGAATTATCTTTCAAGAGTCTTATTGATAATTATACACACATTTTCTTATAATTTACTAAGTTTGCTTTCGGGAAGTGAGGGGTTCCTTATACACATACACACACATGCACCTGTTAAAGGCACATGTATATGATATTAGTAATGATAGAACACTTTACAGTACATACTTAGGACTTTGGGCCATTCGATTTTTATGCGCCCGGGGCGTACTGGAGTATATTGTTTTTGTCCTGTCTGTTTATCTATCTGCTGTCAACTTGAACCTTCGCCATAATTTTTGAACCATGAAAGATAATGACTTCATGTTTGGTATGCATACCCCACTATTGAAGCTCTTTCAAATGACTCCAAGGTCACTGAGTGACCCATATGTTAAAAATAGCCATTTCGAACTTTCGCCGTAACTTTTGAACCATGAGGGATAGAGAGAATTCATAGTTGGTATGCATACTACACTAATTAAGCTCTTCCAAATGACCTCAAGATCGATGGCATTGTTACCTTGACCTATCATATTTGGTATGCATACTCCACTTATTAAGTTCTTTCTAATGACACCAAGGTCAATGTCCTTGTGACTTTGACCTGTTTGCTAAAACTAGCTTTTAAAAACTGTGTTGCCACTGGGCGCATAGCGTTTCACAAACACATCTTGTTTTCATATGTCATACAAAAGATATTTTTAAGAAAATAAAAAAAAAGTCACGGTTATAAAATATGATGGTTTAATACACATTGATACAGATTATAATTCTCTTGTTATGTACAAGTTATGGCCAAGGTTAAAGTTTTTTCATAAGTATGGAAATCTCCAAGGTCAAGGTCAAAGTTGTTGGTATCCAATGAAAGGTTTTTCCACAAAAAATACATAATTATGTAAAGTATAAATGTCCTGGTATTTACTTTTTGCGTAAAAGTGGGTCAAACGCCAAGGTCAAAAAGTCAAATTTGGTGATACCCCCAAAAAAAGGTCTTGTCACAAGGAATACACATGTGAAATATGAAGGCCATAGCTCCACTAAATCAAAAGTAATGAGCCAGGTTAAAGTTTTTGCCGACAAAACAGACAAAGAGACAGCTAGACAGACACAACAAAAACTATACGTATACCCCCATCTTCGCTAGCCAAGGGTTTCCAATCCGATACCTAATCTACAAGTATATTGTAGGTATCGGATCGGAAACCCTTGGCTAGCGAAGATGATATACCCCCAAAACTTTGTTTACAGGGGCATAAAAATGGCTTGAATGTATCCAAAAAGAACATTGTAAATATATTTGGGGCAAGTTAATCGAGTATATTGGAACATAAGAATAGGAATATTTGCACTAGGTCTCATTCAAATCTTCTAAGCACCATACCTTACCCCACCTTGCAGGCACATTTGTGATGAATCTAGGGATAGCTATGAGAATGTAGATTGTCACCGATGATTGATTGGCTTTGTTATGCTACAAATCGATAAACAGAAGTTGCGTTGTTCTTGTAAACTTTTCACATTTTCATCTTCTTCTCAAGAACCACTGGGCTAACTTCAACCAAACTTGCCATAAAGTATCCTTGGGTAAAGGGGATTCAAATTTGCTCAAATGAAGGGTCATGCCCTCTTGCAATGGGAGATAATTATGAATTGGTGAAAAATTGATGGCGTTGTTTAAAAATCTTCTCAAGAACCACTGGATGAGGAAAGATGAAACTCATTTGGAAGTATCCTCTGGAAATGAAGATTCAAATGTGTTCAAGTCATGACCACCTGGGGTAGGTTAGGGCCACAATTGGGGATAAAAGTTTAACATATGAATAATATTTAAAAATCTTATTCACAAGTGCCACTGGGCCAGGAAAGATGAAACTCATGTGGAAGCATCCTTGGGTAGCGTAGATTAAGTTTTATTAAAAATCATGACCCAAGGGGGTAGGTTGGGGCCACAGTGGGGTATCAAATTTAAATATACACTGTAGAAGTACATAAGAAAATCAAGAACAGCAAAACCATGATTGGTCATAGTTATATGGAAGCATCCTTGGATAGTGTAGATTCAAGTTTGTTAAAATCATGACCATTGGGCATAGGGTGGGGCCAGAATGGGGAATCAGAGATTAACATAGGAGTACATAGAAAAAATCTTTAAAAATTTTCTTCTCAAGAACAGCATAACCATGATTGGTCATAGTTATATTAAAGCATTCTCTTGTAGTGTAGATTTGTTTGTTCAAATCATGACCCCTGTGGCAAGGGTGGAGCCATAAAGTAGATTATCATCATACAAAGGAATATAAAGGCTTTATCAATAAAAGTTTTCATCTTATTTATAAACAGCAAAGCTATTATGAATCATTAATTTTAAAGCTGTAGGAAGTATAGATTTAAGTTTGTTCAAATACCCCTCCCCCTCCCCTGAAACTACTTTTATATTCAAACTTTTCAATACTATACTTATTTTGCGTTTACCTAGCTAGTTGCTCAGGTGAGTGATGTTTTTTGTGTGATATGATTTACTACAAGTTAAAGGTCTTTTTAAAAAAAAAAAAACTCAGAATTTTAGTAAAATTATAATCAGCAAATTTGGATGGTCCTCAATCATTTGAACTTTGGTCCTGCTCTAAGCCCAAAAGCAGTGCATGTTTTAGAGGGAAGCTGTGATTTTCACAACACACTACAAAAAGGCATCTTTTTGAGAAAACAAAAAGTATTTCTCATAAATCAACTTTCAAATCTCCAAGCATATCATGCGATGAACTTTTCCAGTTGATTGAACAGGTTAATATTTTTGGTGCAGGTCTCATTACCAAGTAACTATAAACCCTATGGTGACCAAACTTGCATGGATGATACATCTAAGGATGTACACTACCAGACTTGCTTTGGATGCTGAATCTGACCTACATTTTCTGGTTAAGTGAACTTGGAAATGAGACATGCACCAAAATCATTAATCTGTTCACTCAACCCCGTTTGTTTACAACTTTTTATCTTGTGTATTTTTATTATACCGAATAGGGCCATTCTTTAAACGTGAGAAAAAGTACAATCTGCTTGCATATAACGACATATAGATGTATTTGACGGGGAGATTTTATATTTTCGAGGTATATTATACACCCTTACATTTTTCTTCCATTAAAAAAAGGGGGGGGGGGTTATTATCCATACTCCAGGTGCCTGTGGTTTTAGTAGTATTGTACAATTATAGTTGATCATGACAAGAAAGAGAACTCAAAACCATTGTTAACTTTAAAAATGTTTTTTTTTTTGGAGAATGGTTAGAATAAATATCCGGACGCTAAGTAAATTCACGCATAACATGAGCTTTCAGTAAAATATTCATGAATAATAAGCTCAAACCCCTAACTAATAGATTGATGATGAACTTATCATCACAGGAGTATCGTTCAAAGTAGATAAACAATACTCAAGCTCAAAAGTCCATAAAACAATACAAAATAGGAGCTAGCAGAGCAATCACGGACCTCCAAAATCAGAGGTGGGATCAGGTGCCATGGAGGAGTTAGCATCCCCTTATGACCGGTTACACCTGCCGTATGCTCCTTGTCATGATCGGGAAATAATGGGAAAGTCTACATGTATATATCAAAGTACAGTTGAACTTCGGTATCTCGAAAACGTATTGAAGTGATTTGATGGTACCAATTACTTTTCTAAGTATTTTACACGTTTTTATATATGTTGAATTATCAGAAATCTTGAAGTTTTTTTCAGTCCCATTGAGTTTGAGATAACTAAGTTTGACTGTATTTTGTCCAAGTTCAAACTGAGGAATTACTGGAGATGTTGGCATGACTATGGTGATATGATCATGGTATATCTTCTTATTTGGAGCTTTGAATTAGTCTGAATTACTCAAGAAATCTGAGTCCATGCAATTGATACACAAATAAATACATCAAGAATGCAATTTTATACATTTTATTTTTTAAAAATGATAAAAATAATGATAAATAGAAAAATTCAAATGTAATGTAGAGATGATCGATCGTAACAGAAGTTTGTTTTTTGTCCAAGTTATGTTCAGCTGGTAATTTATAAGTGAATTTCTTATATAGTTTCATCATTAGGTTCCACACACAGTCTCTTATTTTAAACCAAAGAATTTCCTCAGTCGTCCTCGGAATGTTTTCTTTCTTGGTAGACTGGGCACCTGAATAATTAAAAAAAATATTAGATAGTTGAATATGATATTATATTTTGTAATATGATAAATGTACATGTAGATATAACAAAAAGTAAACACATGGATAGAGTGAAATGCCTAGACATGAGGCATGATATATGTTGCTTTGTCTTTTTTACCTATTTAAATTCATTGATAGACTTTGCATAAATGTCTAAAACACAAATTACTTGTTCTACATACCTGTCCTACACTTGAAGTACAGTGGCCCTTCTTAATCTCTGTTTCCTTGTGGCACTGTGTAGTCTCAACATTCTACAAAGGAAGAAATTATTTTGTCAAGCACTTTTAACAAATATTAACAATATTTACAAATTTTAGCTATGTCATCTTTGCTCCAAGGTTTTCTGACCCCCTCTCCTTACAAACAATAGATTTATATTATAGAACATTGCATAATTATCATCTCCCATAGATAGTACGTACATGTGAATGTCGATAATACGCATATTTTCATTGAATTCTTTTGCACAGGAAAAACTTCCAAATGATTTCTACACACTAATATATCAAAATTTTACCTGTGGAGAAGTTTTAAATGTGTCCACATTGAATATGAAAAGCTTTCGAGGGACAAATAAATCTTCTTCCTCGTCCTCTGGGTGGGTGCCTTTGTTGAATTTCTATAAAATATAGAACCCTTCATTAATGTTCTTTGTAGAAATATATTTGATTTTGTTTTGTGTATTTCAATTTTACATGTCAAAACTATGAAAACTATTAAGTCAGTCTTTCAGATGCATATAACTTTCTTCTCTTTTCAAACCATTTTTTTCTCAACACTCCACATTTTGGATGCCAAAAATATAAATAAAGGAAGTTCACATGAAAACCTACCATCAGCTCTTTGTGAATAGCTTTCCAAGTTGTCTTCCTTCTCTCTTCTCTCTCATTTCTTCTCCCCAATTCTCTTAATGCCACTACCTGAAAATGAAAATTTATCAAAACTTATTAACAGTTAAGGTTATTTTTAAAAAATTTGAATAGTCCCAACTCTAGTTTATGCAATATTGCAATCAATAACAGTGATATTTGGCGGCATATATACCTTAAGCTCTTTCAAAACAAGACAAAATTATTTAAATTTAGAACATAATCAAAATGTACAAATATATAAAATAAATTAAGGATAAAACACATCAAAGTTTACCATCAACTCTTGATGCATCACTCTCTGAATGGTCTTCCTTCTTTCCTCTCTTTCACTTCTTTTCTTAATTTCCCTTGATGCCACTACCTGAAAATTCAAATTTATTAAAACTTATTAAAAAGTTTATACCCTTTTCAAAAATTATGAAATCCCCCACCCATCCATTTTTATCAGTTCCTGGAACATTGCAACCAATGGTGGTAACATTTGGCATATTTACCTCAACCTCTTTTAACACCTCTGACAGGATCTTCTTTTGATGATGGAATTCTATTTTCTCTTGATCCCTTTTAACCAAAACTACCTGTATAAATATAATTAAATAAAGACAAAATTGATTTGCTATATCAAAGAATCATAGAAATTTAATTGCATATATACAAAAAAGTATAGTACAGCCACGTAGCATCGATTTTGAAAGGGGGGGGGGCAGCCAGAGAAATTTTTTTTTACTCAACTGAAAAAGTTGACCAGCAAAAATAAATAAATAAAGTTGCCGGAGTCGAAAGTCCTATTTCGCGGGGGGGGGGGGGGGGGGGG
>PRKT01000189.1:835134-862800 GCA_003671525.1 Saccostrea glomerata
GGGGGGCCAGCCCCCCCCCCCCTCCCGTTGCTACGTGCCTGTAGTATGATTTGATACATGTGAAAGAGCATGTATTTTTTTTAATTCAAAGTTTACCTTTAATTCTTCATGGGTTGTCTTCCAAAATTTCCTCGATTTTTCTATGGCAAGAAATGTTTGCCTAAGCTTCACGATCTTTTTAGGGGCTACTTTCTGTAATACAATAAGAATACATGTATTTAGTAATCTACCAAGAAAAAAGAAAATATCATTTGACATCTTTTAAGAAGTCTACACAGTACGTACCATTAGTTCTTCCTGCATCTTTTCTTTAAGCTTTATTTGTGGCGCCATTGCTTTCAATTCTGATTCAATCTTTAATAAGTTCTTCTATACAAATAAACAAATATTAAATAAATAAATGAATTAAATGAAAAGATTTATGAATGTTATCTAATTGACCTATTATAAAGGAGAAGGGTGTGCATAGACTTTGTCATTGTAAATTTCACGCGTGAATTTTAATAAAAAATATTTAAAAATTTAATCATATAATCTTTCAAAATGTGCTCATTTGTAAATAAAAATGGTACTAGTGTATTTTCTCAAAAGTATGTTTTAAGCCCTGCATTACCTGTCGCACTTCTTCCTCTTCGACCATCTCGACCCAACTTCTTTCAAACTTTAATATCTCTTTCTTTGATTTCTAAAAATAAAAATTCACAGAAACATCTTTACTTGCATCCAACTATCTTTATCTCCGACTATAGAAAATAGTTTTACTCTCGAACACAAAATGGTTGATACGTAAATGATGTACATACTTGTAAGTTGTTATCAAAAGGCACGGGTCTAGCATTTTGATCTATTCATTGACTTTACTTTAGATTTAGAATTGACCCCCCCCCAAAATAAAAAAAAGTGAATAGATAAATTCATAATTCAGAGTCTAAAATACTCACCAGGTCTTTCACAACTTCTTCCCCGAAGTCCAAAATTAATTCTCCGTCCTGTAATAGTTAATAAATTATTTAAGTTTCTAGGAAATTGATCCCCCCACCCGCAATCAAATTCATACATTTTTTAAGTACATGGTAAGAGCTGCTGATAAGATCCTTACAAAAGGGATGGGGAGCATGTTTATCGGTACATCAGCTGAACGGCAGGCCAGTTCAGTCAAAATTTCCTCAAGTCTCTGTTCCATGTTCATTTTCTCACTCTCTACTGCAGTCTGGAAAAAAAAATAGAGCTTTAAAAGTGTTGCTTAATTCGTTTTTAGAATATATATACTCCACAAGAATATTGTAAGATTTAACTAAAAATTGCCAAATTTATTATATAGGGTATACATGTAAATACTACACATTTAAATAAGAAAATTAAACATGTAACGGTAATAAATAAATGTGGAAAAATATGTATTTCCGATAAACTATTTAAAATTAGGTAAAAATTTCATATCGTTGAAATTAATCGTAGTTAATAAGAAGAAAATGACTACAATCAGCATGATTAATGAACCGCTCACCTAGATTACAATTCAAGAAACATACCCACGTGTATGAACAGAGTACAAATATATATAAATGGATCAAAGTATCTAGACTTCGAACATTATTAATTCTGAAATTCATTCTCACTAGACTTTAATTTAGTGCAACCGGTTAGACAAACTATGAACCGAAACTATATTTAAGTGTTAATGAAGATATAAAGCGTTCACAAAGAACATTTCAGTAACAGAAAAGGATTTACTCACAAATTGCACTTCTGCCGCTTTTTGTAAACAAAATTAAACTATGACGTCATAGGTCATCGCTAAAGACCTCAATCATGACGTAACAATGTGTAAATGAATTCATCATTTGATAGGCACACAACGGCCTAAATCAAAACTCTTTTTTCTTTAATTATATGTGTACATATAGTATAATAATAATTCAAGAAAAGTTCACCATTTCAAATATTTAGGATGATAAGGTTCAACATTTAAAGAAAAAGTAATGAAAGGAAAACTACCAGTGTGGGTCCTTTCTAAATCTATATATACAAAAAATTGTTTAACTTATTAGATGTAAACAGATCTATACGTAGCGTATGAAGAGCTACACGTAACAACTCACGAGACAAATGATTTTTTCCTTACAGACACTTTAAAAATGCTTTTACTTAAAAATACATTAAAATTCTAAATCAAAGAGACTACTTACAATTTGCACGTCCACGACTATATTGTCAACAAAACAGTGGTGTATTATGACGTCATAATCACAATCAAAGGCCTTTTTATGTTTGAAAACATTTGGGTGATACTGATTTCCGACTTAGATATTTTATAAGTGATATTTCTGCTATTAAAATAAAAAGAAACATTTGATGGTTGTCAACCCCACAGGCTTTCATGTTACAAAAAATTGCATATCAGTTGATATCATTCTAAGAATTAGCATATAAAAAAGAAAATCAAATTTATCCCCTGGAAAGTGAAATATTACTGGACTAGAGGTACTGTGAGCAATGAGCTCACTAAATGATGCATGTACCCTGCCTCCAATATGAATGTAATGGGAGTGTCCATATTTGTTGTGGGAAACGCAAATTATGTGTAAGATCAACACAATGGCAATAAGTAATAACGATTCTGTGAAAGTTTCATCAAATTTCATTGAGTGGTGTGAGAGGATTTGCGGATAAGAGATGGGTACCCCGAAACGTAACGGACGGATAGACAGACGGACATAACGATTACTATATACCCTCCCACTTTTCAAGCGGGGGTATAATTATACCACCCACTTGAAAAGTGGAAGGGTATACGGTATGTCCGTCCGTCCGTCCGTCTGTTACACTTTGGGATACCCATCTCTTATCCGCAACTCCCCTTATACCAATCCTTGTGCTCACGCCTTCTTTATAGTGGACGCGTACAATGTGCTATGTAATGGTGTTCTGTGAACCTACCTACACCTGTAAATCTCTGTGACCATATGCAATGCTACACATAAACTACAAGTTAAGCTCAAAATTTTGATCTTTGAACAAATAAGTTGAATATGCCCCTTAGTTATACTGATATAGTCCTTGTATGAGGTCGATTCATAAATATATTGACTTCACCCCCTTCACAATCGACTTAGCAGGAAAGGAAGTCGATATATCTGAATCGACCGAATTGAGGAGTAAGTTTGTTTTGAATTTGAGATAAAGTCTTTGTTATAATATTAACACACGTTAATTTTGCAAGTTTTAAAGACTTCAAACCATAAAAAATACATCTTTGGAATTTTCCATTTAGTGTATCAATAACCAAAAATATAATTTCGCATGTGATACCATGCAAACAAGTCAGATTTATTGAATAACAAAACAAAAGTAATATCATAGAATTTGCTTTTATTATCTTCATCATTCACCTACGAGGGTTGTCCCAAAATTTCGTAGACTGAGCTCATATCTTTTAAAGAAATTAATGTATCTTAATAAAATTTTCAGGGTGGATAAAGCGTGTTCTTGGCAGATAAATTACGAAGTTTTATGATGTTAACTTGAAAACTTTTCGAGTAATAACATTTAAAAAGATATCGTTCTCTAACAACGGAGCAATCTGCAACGTCAAAAAGTACAAATGTCAACAGTTCAAATTTTTGGAGAAAATATTTAAATTACCAGAATCTAATTCTTAAATTAAACGAAACAGTTATAGTTATAAATGTGAAATATCTTAATTACTATGATATGATCAAACATTAAAATATGTAAACAAAGTATATGCATGTACAGGTATGAAATAATAATAATTTGAAAACGATACATTTCTACGGGCTTTTCGTCTGTTTTCTCTAAGGGAGTAGCACAATGCAACTCTTGCCCATTTCTTGGCCCCGTCTTTTATTTAAGCTACTGTTATTTACATATACATAGAGAAACCGTCTTAATCATTTTAAATACTCAGGATGAGAAAAAGTTTCCTAGTCTACCAAACCGTTATGACTGGTACATTTTTGTAAGAGTGAATTCGGGATCAAAACACTTGATCATAGTCCAGTGCGCCGCCTGTGCCAACGCAGCCGCCATTTTTCAGGAAGTCAGATTTCAACCTCCTGTATTTAAAACGTTATAAAAATCATATTTATTAAAGCATAAACACCAAAATTTGGGGAAATGTAGTTAATAGAACAGTATTAAGAATTTTCATTTCCATTAAAAAAAAATACGGGGTAGTAATTACGTTTCCGTAGGATTTTAAATATAATATACCAAATTTTAATTGCAACTCTTGAGTATTGCGCCGCCTACCTACACCAAACAATGAAATGTGTCTTTTAAATTGGAATAATTTGTGTAGTTACTCCATATTTGTCCATAAATTTATTAGATAGTGTTGGTTTAATCTATAAACGAAGTTTCATTAATGTATGACATACGGTTCCTACAAAACAACGCTTGTCTACGGAATTTTGGGACAACCCTCGTAAGCCTATGAGGCTTGATAGTACAAACATTATAACTAATAAAAACAGAGTTAAATTGTGCATATTCCATGTATTTTCGAGAAAAAAATTACACAATCATTTAGATTTGCAATACAAACAAGTCTGTATCTTTATAATTCCTTAATTGTTAGAAACAAGTATAAACTGACGAAAAATTGAAAAGATAAAAAGACAGAAAAAAATATATGCTCAAAGTGGAATTTACTTGTCTTAACTTAACATTCTTAAAACAACTACATATACACGTATGCTTATTTGCGAGTTTGGTTAATGCTTATAAATAAATTACGTAGTGTCAAAAGAATATCTCTCCCAAATTCATCAATTGAAAAATTCATCAAGTGCATATCCATTTAGTTTGCCAATTTTACTTGCATTCTTGGAATTTGCCTTTTGGAGGAACACAGTATTTATCTTGAACAGAAAGGGACATTCCTTTGCAATCCAAAACCTTCGGATCTACTGAATCTTTCCATACAGAGCACAGAACAAATGATTGCCAATTTACGTCACAAATCGAAGAACTGGAGCACAAATAGGACCTTGCATACTTCACAGTATCTGACGTTAACTTTGCAATGGAAAAGATCTTAAGCATTGTAAAAAGCCGTGAGGATATTTTTACCATTTCAAGTTCAACTGGGTTTGGATTCTGTCGAATAGTTTGTAGATTGTATCCCCAGTAGCAATTTGATTTAGGAATTATATGTTCTGCGATAAATCGCAGAACTAAATATTTACTTCGAAATACACTGCCTTTCACTTGTCTAAATATCAGACATGGATTTGTTATGTTTTTGACACCGGATTCAATAACCTGTACCGTTTCCTTAATTTCAGGACTAGGGCAAATAGGCGAATTTAAATAATTGTATTGTTTTCTTTTCCCCGATCTTAAAAGCTTTAGATCATGTCCCCAGTAACAATCAGTATTTGGTAAAATATCTTTTGCTATATATCTTAAGAGTTCAAATAAGTTCGAAAAGAGGGGTTTAGGAATCGACGTATAACTTCCATACACTTTCAGTTCTTCAAATATCTTAGACGGTTGCTTTTTTCCAACTTTAACACTATCGGCAATTTCATTAAGAAACTGTGTAATTATCTTTACCTCTTTTATTTTCTCTTTAAGTTGCTTAACATTGTCAGCTAGATATTTTGCAAGTGGTTTCACATAATTTAATAACGTACCTAAGACGTTCCTATTTGTTTTAGAATAAATACGTTCATCTGCACAATTCCCCCTCCTACTGTAAATAGAAACAATTTTATTATATAAATTCGAAAACAATTTGTGGTATTTTCTTCCAATATTTGAAAATTGTCGAAGATAGCTGATAACTTTTACACAAAATTGCTTTTGTAATTTAATCATTTGTGAATGTGCTGTTTTCAGATTTCTTCGAGCCCTTACATATTCTGATTTTGCATGCAACAGTTTATCTTTTATGCGTCTTTCCTCCTGTACGCTAGAGATAATATCAAATACTGCAAGCCCAATAGCTATAACGCTTGCAAAAATGGCGAGTCCAGCCGTTAATGCCGAGGCAGCTGAACTGATGATTGAGGGTAAGGTAGCTAGAGTGAATGCTAACTCTATTTCAAGCCCTATGATGCTGAAAGCCGCTTGTAATTTTGTTCCATTTAGCCATTCATTATAATCAGAAAGTAGATTGGCTACACCTGAAACATCCATAGTGAGAGAACCTAGACGTATTGTAAGCTCAGAAAGACTGGAATTGGATTTTATATGCAATTCTTTGATTGTGGTGACAGCCTCGTTTATATCTGAGATCAAGGCTATGTGTTTTTCGACATTTTCTTTTATCTTTTCTGGTTCCCCATATTTTGACAAAAAAGTTTGCTTCAACGTCTCCACTTCTGGTTTTAAAGTATTCTTAATTTCATCCCTGTAAACAAGAATAAGATATTACTACATGTGGTATCAATATCTATACCATACAAGAAAATTGCATAATTTTGGAGTTGAAATTACGATCATTGAAATATTTTGGTTATAATCGATACTTTCTATATATTCACAAATTTTGTTTGAGCCATTCAAAATATTCGAACTGTTATCTTATAAAAAAATATTTACAAACTAATCTGAAAAGATGATATTAATTATTTAATATATTGAATAATAAAATAATATATTAAAACATGTTAATGGTTATGCACATGACAAAATTTAAACTATAATTCATGACCACTTTGCAGCCGGCTATAGGCATGATTTCAAGGTTAATACGATAAATAAATCAATGATATTAAAACTCTGACTGACAAAAAAACTATATTGAGAGAATGAAAAATACCTTAATTTACAAACGCTTGGATAATATAAACATCCTCTTTTTGCCTGTATAACCTTTAACGTTGTAGATGTCGCCACTGCCGTGACGGACACCACTGCTGATACGACTGCTATAAGTGTACTGTAAAACAAAGCACAAAAATGTCAATATAGTAAAAATTAGACTTCATAGATCCGCGCCCGTACACTCTGCGTCAGAAGTATAGAACCCTAGCCGGGTTTTGTAAGATCTTCTTTGGCATGCAGAGTGTATACGGTACGGATCTAAAAAGTCTGGTTTTAATAAGATTGACAGATGTCACAGATTTAAAATGAAATGTCCATTTGACCTCGCTGGTATATATACATTTTGGTACAAAATAAAGTGATTGGTTTCTTATATTTCAACTGCTGCATCAATGATAATACAAGCTTCCCCGATTGCCTTGATCATGACTGACATCAATTTAAATCTATTTCGATTGCTCAGACTCAAATATTTCTTCATTGCTTACCCTACTTGCAAATAATGGCCAGTGTTCTCAAAACAATTTTAGATTTTTTAAATGCCTTTTACCAACTTTGTCCAATATGACCACTAATCATCAACTCAATGAAATATGCTTTTATTGTACAAGCTTTGACAATCTGAAACTTGTTAATAATTCAGTAACTAGTACTAATTCGAAAATGAATATGGTTATTTAAGGAATGACTCTAATACGTAATATCGCGATTACCTCGCAGTTATCTAACTTACTACCGCTCTTCTGCGGGGGAGTCGAGAAAGCTCAAATCTCACGAGATTACCGGGGCACATGGCATTGTTTACAGTAGTGACAATCGAATGATTTGAACAATTTTATGCCGAAAGTACAATGTATTGCCAAGAATTGAATTCCAAATAGTAGATTGTCAAATAAGGAAAGTTTAGATTATTTTATCAGCTTTAAAATGCCACGATTTTCAATGTAAATTTAATGAGAAGAGCCCGCTTAGTTAAAAATATCGTAAAAAATGTAAGATTTAAGGATTAGCTCCTCTCAAAAATTAATTAGGCTGGTTCAGCGATTGTTAAGGAAGGTATTCCACCGGGATTTTTTACTTATCTGTCCTTATAAAAATTAAATTCTACAACGATCGATCTTGCATTGTATTCAATAGCACAATTGTCCCCAGCCAACAGACGTTCCCTACCTCCATCGCGAAAGAGTTCCACTAAGTTAAGTATTCGCGATATCAAGTATTCTTGGCCAAATTATTCGATTATAACCTGGTTTGGGTCAGTTTACGCTTTATAATCCGCGAAGTGGATTATAAAAAAGCGTGAACTGACCCAAACCAGTTTATAATCAAATAATTTGGCCAAGAATTAGAGTCATTCCTTATAATTTAATTTCAAAATAATTAAATAACTGTGGGTGTAAAATTGTGTTGCTTTTTATGAGTTCAAATTTGCCGCTCAATAATACATCCCTAGTAACGGAAGTGATATGAAACAAGGGGAGGTAATAACTGATACACAGATCTAGCAGCCACGATGTTTGTTTACAGGAGGTAAGATCGAGCTACTTTTTGAAGTTAAAGGTACATTTATTAAATCTTGAATTTCCCATGAATCCCAAGGACTGGAAATGAGGGGATTGTATGGATACAGATGATTCAGCTGGTTGTCAAGGGGGTGTGTCCCCATACCAAACCAGGTTATTGAGAAATAATTTGCGTTCCTTTTCGGAAATCAACCAATGAGAGACTAGAATACAAACAAAATGAAATTATAACAAAATGGAGTTGGTAAATTTCCTCTAACATACCTACAATATAAATCTCTTCTCGCGTTTTCTTATTTTGCCAATATCTGAATCTATACAGAAAAAAATACATTCAGTTGTAAAATGAAAATACATTTAAATGCATTGATTTCTTGAAGACTTTAAAATTAAATGAAATTGATTAGACGCAAATCATCATTTTTTATTAAAAAATGTTAAGTTGACATGGCAAAATCCCTTTTATTCTTTTGAAATATCTGTACTTATACATGTAACACATGACTATAGTGCTTATATGTTAATATTAATCTATGAAATGTACCTTTCAGACATTTTATCTGAAAATATGGATTGATTTGCAAGTCAACAGTAGAGCCTGCCGTTTGGTTTACAACCATCATTCCCCCAGCATTATCTTGAGGAAACATTGCTTTTCCCTCTTGAACCAAGGACACAAAGGAACCCGTCTTATTTTTAATGCCTGCAAAAGATTATATGTTTAAACAAAGGGAAAAAGAGACGATGAAAACTGGGGGAAATAAAATATGAAAGCTGGGGGAAAACGAAAGATAAAAGAAGCTTCTGCCACAATGGTTAACACTAGTAGTACGAGGGGTGTTAGAAAAGTTCGCGGACAAGTTCTGTTGTGAGCGCGTTATTTCCACGAAACCGGTCGAACTTTCCAGATAAAATCTTGACCTTTTTTCCAATAAATATACAAGAATTTGGTGCTCCCCGATGATTATTGAAAAATATACAGCTTTTTCATTTTGATAAAACTTTCTTCACGGAGCATGCTACGTTTTGGCACGTTTACATCACAAAGACTCTTTATTAAAATTAAAAATTGCACAATTGTACCGCAAAGAGTTTTATGATATTTTATCTGCCGCTAAAGTATTCAGGAAACGTCACTGGGAGAAATTTTGAACTAAATTGGAGCGTATATGACTGTTTTATAGCCGTTTATAACTGATCGACGCTTAAAAACACAGCCAAAAATCGGAACGTCGTTGAGCGTCATGGAGCACTGCACTGCGTAAAAGTTATGTATGCAGACTGGAAAATGTCTAAAAAGAGATTAAAATGTTCAAGATGCTGCCGGGAATTTCCTACACCTACAAAGGACAAGTTTTCAAATGGTTGTAACTTCATAAGAATGGAAGGATTAACATTTTGAATGATTAACTCCATCGATACTTCAATACCCCTCTATCGCAAGGACGTTGCGTTGCGCCTATATGGTTTTGCATAGTTTCCATACCTGATCGATTAACTGCAAAGACTTTTTTTAAGATCTCAATAGTATCCGAATCAGTACAAAAGACATTATATAGAAGAAAAATAACATGTATTGATATAGATATTCAATTTTAAAGTAGAAAAAAGATAAGAAAAATCTGAAGAAATGAAAGATTTATAGAACTGCGACAAAGCTTAACCGGTTGAAATCTGGTTGTCACGTCGCCTTACGTCAAGTGATTGCTCCGTGAATCCCATGTCCTCATAGTAAAAATTGTTGTAAATTTTCAAGATTTTATTAAATGGACCTGATTTTTTACATTCCAATAAACAAAATATAGGAATTTATTCAGACATAGGTCATACTTCACAGTACACAATAGATTTTCCGTAATTCAATGTGTCCGCGAACTTTTCTAACGACCCTCGTATGTCAAGAATGACAAAAGAAAGCAGTTCATCTTGTGAACATCGAACTCTTGACATTCAATATTTAAAAAATAATACAAAAATACTGAAAAAAAACATAAAGACAAAAGAAAAATATCTGTTTTTGTTTTTTTTTTTTAATTTTACAATAAATCAAACACTTATCTTACATACCTATAACCCAGGCATTCAATTCCTTTTCAAAGAATATTTTTGAATTGCCTTCCAGAGAATTGTAGTACGTGTCGTATCCTTTGCCTTCTCCATTTCTTCGATACAAAACAGACTGAGACGGGACTCTGGGTTCACTGTAGGTCAACATTAACCACTTACAATGTCCTAATTAGTGATAAAATTGAGATGAAATTAAATAAGGCAATTGATTTCAATCACTAGAATTCCATATCAAATGTGACATCTTTATTTTTTCAAAATTAATTTGGTTTGAAGAGTTTGGGAGAAAAAGAAAGAAAGAACAAAACTATCAACAAGTGACATTGTCTTTTGAGTCGATGATTCTTACAGATTTTGGCTTCAAAAAAATATCTATTATGATATGTTTTTCCTTACCGCAAGATTTGATTTCATTTGTATAGGAAATAAGTCCATGGCACATTCTGTCAGAAAAGTGACAAATCGACTGATATTGTCCCCCTTGGTCATCACAAACCATTCCAGTCTCCCCATCACAGCGTGAGTGGTTACCACTTGACCGTGTGCAAACACACTGAACACCATCGTATTCTTCCCATTTTTCACAACTTTTTCCTGTTGTATCTGAAAATCAAAACAAAATTATTTTCATTATTAAGTTATCAATTTATTGACAATTATATTATTCTTAATAATTATACTGTTCAAAACCATTCCAACTGGTTTCTTTTTGTAACTGATGACAGATTCTATATGCACGCAATAATAGCTAAATTTGTGCATGAATGTGCATGATGTATTCATTAATTAGTGCTTTCTGCTGCATATCATTTCTAACTGAACACAAATTCTACCTATGCAAGAGAACTTAACTGTCTTACGAGCTGGAGTTCTTTTTATTTTTGAACTCGCAACAAAATTCTTACTTTATCCAACTCTTCAAAGATGAGGATTGTGCACAAAAGATCTTTGATTTATCATAATTCTGCTGGACTTAACATACGTCAGTTTGAGGTTATGAAATGAAATACGTATATGGAGATAACGAACAGAACTCAAGCTCAAAAGTACATTAAACAATACAAAATGGAACAGAGCAAACACAGACCTCCAAGAAATCAGAGGTGGGATCAGGTGCCACGGAGGAGTGAGCATTCCCCTGTTGACCGGACATACCTGTCGTGAGCTCCTTAATTGTCATGATTGGACAACACGGGAAAATCCGACAACAAGTCAGAATGAATACATGTATAATGGCCTAAAACGTCAGTCAGCATTCGACTTAATTATAAATTGTATTTGCTGAAAGGGTTAATGTTTTGAACATTGAACCTAAGAAATGACGATTTTAAACAAAACTGCTGATATTCTTGGTTCGGAAGCTTGTTTGTCAATAATTCACCTCATCTAAGAAATTGTTCATATGTAGAACATGCTCTCGCGTATCTAATCAACTGCGAGATATAAACCCCGTTCGCCGGTGATGAAAGAACATGTATATTGCTGCATAAGTAAGGAAAGTTGAAGATTGAAAATATAAAGTTATCATATCTTGGTTGTTAGATTACCATTAATGTCTTCAGTAAACTAACTTAATATGAAAGAGATGTTTCAGACCCTGTGGTACATGTATAACTTTTTTCAAGCTCATCGGGATTTATCGTAGCGACATAAGAATGGAAAAAAACATTGTTAATTGACAATACGTCGTCAATATACATGTAATTAAATGTCTTCTTCTCATGTATAAGATTGTGGACAAATTCTGCTCCATATGAATACAAAAATAGGTCTGCTTATAAGAGGGTGCAATTGGTACCCATGGGAATTCCAATAGATTATTGGAAGACTTGTCCATCAGAAACTCAAGCATCTTCTAAATATCAACTTCAGAGTACGTGCGTGTGCAATCGGAATGTTTTAAACAAAATAATTTTGCAAATGACCAATGACAAGGTACGTAAACTCACGTGTTCCCTTTTTATTGAAAAAGTAGCTGTCAATAATATCAAGAGGCCTACATTTTAATTTATCGTAAGGAATGGTTGTATATAAAGTTGAAAGGTCGTAATTCTTTAAGCTGTTGACTTTGGTAAAATCTTGTGATGTAAAATTTTTAAAAAGTTCCTTGGAATTTTTAGGTATCCACTTCTCAAATATATTGTTGAACAGTGTTCCTGAAGTTTTTCTTTCACTACTGTCAATATTTTTAGTGAGGAGTAAAGAAAGAGGCTTAGTAGAACATTTAAAGGAATCCGCTATGTATCTTTGTTTGTAAGGATTTTTATGAAGTTTTGGAATCCAATTTAGATACTGTAATACAAATTCATTCTGGTTGTTGGAAATTATAAAAATATTCAAAACTGATATATGATTTTGAAGAATTTCCTCCTTAGAAATATAGATATGGGTATAAGTGGGATTTAGGAGCTCTTTGTTAAATCGATTTTTGAGAAAGATCACTGCTCGTTTTCTTCATATGTCATTTGATAAAAAAGACAAATTCTTAAATTATTTCCTTTTTTGTATTTCTTGAATTTTTTTTTATTTACAAAAGGCATACAATTTGATGAAATAGATAAAGCAAACAAATGAGCAGCTAATCAATTGAGTTTTTCATATTAAATGTAGGTATGTCTTAAATATATTACCTTCCAATTCCTCTTCTTGTTCTTCTAATTTAATGTTTCTGTTCAGAGTAGTAGCTACAACTAGAATGTGAAGTAATTTTTTAAGTGTTGAGCACCATGATGTAGGATAAAGATTATGATCATTATACATGTATATATTATTTATATACAAAAGCTTATTACTTTAAATCAATAGAGAAAAAAACAGAAGGAGTATAAAGATATTATTGCTCTCAATGGAAAAGCGAAGTTAAAAGATAAAATGCAAACTGAAAAAGCGTTAAATTTCCTGCCAGACGAAGGTGAGTAAAGATTTTCATGGGTGTATTTTGAAAAATGACATATACTCGTACTAGCATCCCAAGACATTTCATGTTAATTTATTACGCTATGTGACAATATACAAAACTATACTAATTTTAAAAAGCATATTTAACTCTCTAAATCCAGTAATTCAGCTTCCATGCAAAAGAACTTCCAACGTATGTATCAAAGAGTTGACATCGGGTATCGATGTTGAATTCAAATGCTGTTTAAATGAATAGAGCTTCTTGTTCAGCTTATTTCCTTTAGCGTAACATTGAATTTACTATTATACTTTAAATAGAATCCTAGGTAATTAAAAGAGTAGACAATTTCCAAAATTTCATTTTTTTATGTCCATGGGAAATTGATTCTTCCTTCTTTCCTGAGGATTAAAATTCAGGTTTTAGCGGTGTAACGCGTAAAGTATTTTCTGTAATTCTTCTGGTGAGTAAGCGAAAATATGACACTAATTGATAAGATATTGTAGTAGGAAAGGAGAAATGCACGAAGAAAACATGGCTGGACCGGGAATCGAACCCGGGACTCCTGCATCACTAGTCAGGTGCTCTAACCACTGAGCTAGCCAGGCCGATATCCACGATCCGTAAAGTCTGAACTTCGACATTCCTCCCTCCTTAAACAGTCTTCGACCTCGAAGACACAATCTCTAGGGCCCTGCCAGGAATTACTAATTTACACATACACTGTAACCTCAACGAAGATTTTTCCTATATATTTCTATGTAAAAATTTGATCATCCCTTGTGGCTCCGCCCTACCCCCGGGGGTCATGATTTGAACAAACTTGAATCTACACTACCTAAGGATGCTTCCATATAAGTTTCATCTTTCCAGTCACAGTGGTTCTTGAAAATAAGATTTTTAAATCATGCCACCAAATGTTCACTAATTCCCAATCATCTCCCCTTAAATTGGGGCGTGGCCCTTCATTTGAACAAATTTGAATCCCCTTTACCCAAGGATGCTTTGTGGCAAGTTTGGTTGAAATTGGCCTAGGGGTTCTGGAGAAAAAGTCGAAAATGTGAGAAGTTTACAGACGGACATAATGTGATTGGAAAAGCTCACTTGAGCTTTCAGCCTAAAAAATTTTAAGATAGACTAGCAGACAGACAGATGAACAGACAAATAAGTTTCAATGTCCCATAACTTTTGCAATGGCAAGGGACAACATGCAAATTAACCAAGTCTCAAACATTGGCCGGGGTTGAGGAAATTGAACCCTTGTAAAAATTATGCTAATAAGTGAAAAGCACTTTTCAGAAATGTTAACCACTTTATCAAAAATTGATTTCTAACACTGGCAGCACAGTATTATGAAGGAAGAAGATGGATATGAAAATCAAACTTATACTTTGATAATAACAACTACATCAATGTCACAATCAGCTGTTAAGATACCAGTGTATCATACTTGTATGAAAGACCCATGGGCCACAATACTCACTTAAGGAGGCTGGCGGGTGAACAAATAAATCAAAAATTAACCACCAGATTTAACTTATTTTTTTAGATACGGTATCTTAAGCTGTCAACTATCATTTGGCAAAGAAAAAATTCATACATTTTAGTTTTAAAATTTGATCATTTTTGTATATCTTTATATGGAGCTCTCCTTTTAAAGGAGATCGAAATAGTCTGAAAATGGCTGCCACCCCCAGCCTCTTTAAGTAATGTTTATAAAATATAATCATTTAGTCGTTTATTCATTTAGTTGCTAAAATATGTGGATTCGAATCCAAATGCAATTGAAACTGGTCCTTCTGATAAACTGAGGTCATGTGTTGGAAAAAGTAGAAATTGGTTTATTATTGAAAAATTTTGAATCCAAAAGTAGTCCCATGAACAATCATGGCTTTGCTATTCTCGAGAAGAAGATTTAAAAAAAAGATTTAAAAAGAATTTTAAAAAAATCCTATATATTTCTATGTAAAACTTTGGTCAGCCATTATGGCCCCACCCTACCCCCGGGGGTCATGATTTTTACAAACTAGAATCTACACTACCTGAGGCTGCTTCCATATAAATATGATGAATTATGGCTTTGCTATTCTTGAGAAGAAGATTTTTAAATAATTTTCCTAGTGATTTGACACAAACTTGAATCTACAATACCTGATGATGCTTCCATATAAATATAATGAATTATGGCTTTGACATTCTTGAGAAGATTTTTAAAGAATTTTCCTATATATTTCTATGTAAAACTTTGGTCGACCATTGTGGCCCCGCCCTACCCCCGGGGGTCATGATTTGAACAAACTTTAATCTACACTACTTGAGGATGCTTCCATATAAATACCGGTATGATGAATTATGGCATTGCTATTCTTGAGAAAAAGAATTTTGAAGAGTTTTTCTATATATTACTATGTAAATCTTTGATCGGCCATTTTGGACCCGCCCTAACCCAGGGGGTCATGATTTGAAGAAAATGGAATCTACTTTACCTGAGGATACTTCCCCGTAAGTTTAATCTTTCCTGGCACAGTAGTTCTTGAGGAGAAGATTTTTAAAACATCCACCAAATTTTCCTAAATTCCCAATTGTCTCCCCTTGAATGAGGGCATGGCCCTTCATTTAAACAAACTTGAATCCTCTTCACTTAAGGATGCTTTGTGGCAAGTTTGGTTGAAATTGGCCCAGCGGTTCTTGAGAAGAAGTCGAAAAAGTGAAAAGTTTACAGACGGACGCCGGATAAAATGTGATTAGAAAAGCTCACTTGAGCCTTCGGCTCAGGTGACTTAAAAAAGCATCATTTTCTAGATTTTATCAAATCCTCATCAATTGATATAATTTAGTATTTTTACTGGTTTTAAATCAATTTGCAGTCATTTTCATTGATTGGATTTGTTGAGCTCGTTTTATAAACATAACGTTGACGTAACGTTAATTAATTTATAGAGGAAATAGACTCTAGATATCCAATTATTCAGGTCAATTTAGGTGTTTGATGCAATTAAATTCTAATAATCATGATTCTGGGTAAAAGGAAAAAAAGAAGAGAGAGATTAAGAAGAGAGAGGTATTCACAAGAGCAAGACCGTTACATTTCGTAATCTATTTTCAGTAACAATGCTTGACCAGAAAATCTTAAGATTATATTTTTCTTAAATGATTTTTAATAAGCTTTGATTTGATATATAACGCAAGCGGTAAATACTAAATATAAAATATGACTTGTGGATGATACATGATATACACAACCCTAACTCTCAACGGTTAAGAGTTGTGTATATCATGTATCATCCACAAGTCAAATTTTATAAACGCCACCCTTGGGCGTGAATCCGTTGGACATTAATTTTCCGTACGATTACAGTTTCTAATAACTTGATGCAGAACCTCTTTAATACAATATTTAGGTACTCTTACCTGCTAGATCTTGGTAAAAAAGAAAAACCGACATCGTGAGCCAAAATACCTTGTAATTCATTGTTTTACACCTGAAAACGAGATAAGTGAAACATCGGGGTTTAGTTTAATATGTTGTTCGACTTACCATTTTCTTTTTCTAAATATTATATACAAGTCATACTTATGCAGAATATTAGATTCAATATTGGAACATATTTAAGTTTTAAGACATAATTTGACAAGAAACGAATCGAAACTGAGATTTTGTTTGTATGTACAAGATCTACAGCAAAAAATTATAAATATATATATTTTTTAAATAAATTGAGGACCACTGAAAATTTAGATAAGATGAATTTATTTCATTAAATAAAAATTCACCACAACTTACTAAATAAAAATTTACACAACAACTTTTTAAGGAGGCTGGGTGTTCGTGGCCATTTTTAGACTATTTCTATCTCCTTTAGAAGAAGAGCTCTGTATAAAGATATACAAAAATGATCAAATTTTAAAACTAATATATATGAAATTTTTCTTTGTCAAATGATAGTTTACAGCTAAAGATATTATATCTAAAAATTTAAGTTATATCTGGTGATTAATATTTTGTTAATTTGTTGACCCCCCCCCCCTTCTTAAATAAGCATACTGATGATTTTTATTCGATAAAAATAATGTCAAAAGGGCAATTTCATTTTTGAAGCTTTATGTGATCTTACAGTTTATTTAAAATATATATCTTTATATAAATCCTTTTCAGAAAAAAAAATTAAAAATTGAAATATATTATGAAATATATTTATGTATACATGTAACATTGTATGATAAGATTAAAAAACTAAAAAAAAAGCACATTTAATATACATGCAATTTAACTTGAAATGCATCTGATTGATGTGCTGTAACAACGCCTCTTATTGATAAAAATTATCTTAAAACGTTGCAATGCAACGCTTAACCTTAATAATTCTTGCAATAAGCGATGGTTTAGCATTAGCAATTTATAAGTTAATTATTTCAATTATTTATTGCAATAAGCGTTGCAAGATGCAACATTTAACGTTTAATGTTATTTCTATTTAGCGGCGATTTAGATTATTTGCGGTTGTTACAACAGTCTTAAAAAACATGACAACATGACAATTCAACTTACCATTAAGGGTTTCTTCACTGCTATTTAAAATTACTAATAAGTAAATACCGTAGTTCGTCTTATTTTATGCAACGTGAAATGGATATACCTAAACAAGTTAAGACTTTGTTAAGGCTTAAATAAGGAGGCGGGGTCTAATTTATACGGGAAAAGTTTATTGTGACGTCACACTAAAATATGACTTGTATGTATTCCTCATAATACCAGAAAATGAAATAATTTGCAACTTTAAACTGCATTAGCATAATAAACAACAATAAAACTTATCAATGCATTTAAAAAAGTTGCTAGTTAAATCCCAAACAGCTGGTTATAAACAGATCACTGATCTCGATGAACTTGTCAATCATTACGCCATTTTGGTAAAAATGACGTATTTCATGTGTGTGAGAGGCAGATTGAGGATTTTCTTAACAATGAAAAATGCGTTTTATTATAAAACAGAATGTTATTAACTGGTTTTAAATAGGCTCTTAATACCAAATGTATATCCTTTGTTCAGTACGATTATTCATTAACTATCGAGAAAATGTATTTAAATAATTTTGTCGTGTTTTTATGTTCAGGTTAGGTATATTTTACAACGAGGTGCCTCATTAAATCGTTCTATCGCAAGTGCATACACTAAACAAATCTTAACCATTTTTGATTATGAATAGAGGATATGTTCATTTACTTGAAAAGTGCTGCTGCTTTCTTTAAATCGAGAGGGTGACTTTAAGTTCAAGTTCATTTATTCGCTCAACACCATATTAAATACATGGTACATGAGGACAAAGATAAATATTTACAACATGTATATATATATATAATCAGGTCAGAGGTATAAGTATATGATATACACAATCAGAAAATGAGAAGGGAGAAAAATGGAAAACGAAAATGAAGAAAAAAATATAATAAATAAAACATGTAATAATGACATAAATAAGGGGAACAAATTATGGAGGACAGACTAAATCGTATATTTTTGATATAAACATACAAAGTTTTTTAAGCGACATGGCATCTTGTTTTGTCATCAGTTGAGAAAATTTCAAAATATTAGGTCTAGTAAAGTAGTACTCATTAATATACTTTTTCCTGATTTTTGACAGTGAATTACATTCAAGTATGAAATGAAATTCATCGGCAACATGTTTTGCATCACAGAGTGTACATAATCTTTCATTTAATGGTATACCAGTCCATCTTCAAAGCTCAACTGGTAGACGGTGATTAGTAGTACGGAATTTGACATGTATTTTCTGAATTTTAGTGGTAAAATACTTAAATAATTTTCATACTCAAAATTTGTTTTAAAAGTCTTATACAAAATACCTTTAGAAGAACTATTAATATCAGAATACCATTTTTGTATAAATTGATCTTGCAATCTTTGTTTAACAACAGCAGTAACCCAGTCTTGATTAAGATGATAATAAAACTGTTCATTCCAAATATGAGATAGTCCACATGAATCAAAAATGCGATGAACACAGTCAATCCAAGGGTTTTTACCAATTTTATATTGTGAATTAGCAATTAAATATTGATACAATATACATGAAATTTTCACCAGTATGAAACTATTCTTGAATATATAATTACAGATAGTGGGAAACGTCCTGTTTCACCATAAACAATATAATTCGGGGTACTACTTTTTAAATACAGAATATGTTTCAGAAATTTTAAATGTACACGTTCAATAATATCTAGGTTTTCAAAACCCCAGATTTCACAACCATAAAGTAGCACTGGTAAAACACAAGTAGTAGTATAAGTACACAAAATATTAATAATGTTATTCTTGCAATAAGCGACGATTTTCCATTAGCAGTTGATAAGTTAATTATTGCAATTATTTATGGCAATAAGCGTTGCAAGATGCAATATTTAACGTTTAATGTCATTTCCATTTAGCGGCGATTTAGATTATTTGCGGTTGTTACAACAGTCTTAAAAAACATGACAACATGACAATTCAACTTACCATTAAGGGTTTCTTCACTGATGTTTAAAATTACTAATAAGTAAATACCGTAGTTCGTCTTATTTTATGCAACGTTAAATGGATATACCTAAACAAGTTACTTATAAATCTTAAAAATAACAAAATAAATCTAAGTCATGTCTTTATAAATACATGAATGAAACTGTTATGATCCATTTATTAACGGAAACTTTTAAAACTTTGATGGAAATCCCAATTTTTCATTTAGTAATCAGGGGTAAATAAGATGACCACAAACAACACACCCTTTTAGTAGCAGGATTTCCTCTCTAAGACGTCAATCGAGGGACCATTAAAGATTGCTGAATCAGAATTGTTTTGAGTAGTGTGCAAATAAGGTCACGTTTTTACCTGGATTTCATTTCACGATAAATACAAACAATTCAAAGAATGACGTTTGATAAAGTGAAATTACTGATTATCAAGCAAATTATCATAAAAAACAGACCTATAAATCTACCTTTAGAGAAAAAGATAGGTGAGGGAATAAATAGATACATGTATACACATGTAATACGGTGTGATGTGATACTTTTGATACATAGAATAAAAACAACATTGTTCAAAATATCACTTGACCTCTAATTGCATTCACAATTAATATTTCTGAATTTTGAACACAAATATTTAATTTTGAAAATTTCATATGCAGTGTATTTAATAACATGAAATCGGGCGATAACATTCTCTCTTTAAAGTTAAAATATATATTTTATATTCTACAAAAATTGTAGTACCGATACGGCCATATTTCTCCAATAATGTATATCTTTCGGCTTTGAAAAAAAAGGATATTTCGACCTCGGAGGTTATCCTGCAAGGTTCACGAAAACGAGAAATAATTATTTTTCTTATACATCCAGTAATCAATTGGAATACTAGTACATGTATTCTGTTCAACCGGTTTGTTCGTAGCGTTCGAGCGATTGCGGAAAAAAAGTCTGTACTGAAGTTAGTTACTTAGAAATTATAAAAAAAGAAGTTGTGATTTCATAATGGAAAAGTATATTTTATTTGAAAAATAAATCAGTTTACGCAAAAACAATTTTCTGTGTCAATTTTTGACAAACAATCAATACTCATTTGTCATTCGACGTTTGTTTTAAATTGATTGAGCATAAATTACACGGTGCTAGCAGAATTAAAATCGTAGGCGGTTATGTAATGTTTATAAACATTTCAGAGGTTTTCTGACGCTGAACAATAAGCAACAATTTAAAACTAAATTTTTTACCGAATAACCCGAATGTCCCCAAGAAAGTGAGAATAAGGATGTTCAAGTTTATGCCTTAATTCGGTTTTCCCGACTAACATTGACGTTTTCCTTGAAGTACCTCATTACCTCTTTATGAGATCACTTGATCATGTTTATACATGTATATATAGAGGGTAACGCTGTCAATAAATAACAAGACAGGCGAACGGCATCCAGAAACAATATTTATAGTAAGTAACAGTTTCTGTTGATAATTGCTTACGCAAATTAAAGATTAAAAAGCAAACTTTAAGACCCATTTATTTTACATCAATTTAAAGATCCCTTTTAAAGATAATTTTTAAAAAGATTATAACTGCAGGTATTATTTTCAGAAATGAGAGTTTTTATTCTGTATGCGCTGCCGATACTTTTCCTGCTGCAGTTGAGTTTCGGTAAGTAATTCAAATTTAAAAGAGCAACGTTGTTATGCTAAAAAGGATAAATAAATTCAAACAAAAAAAAAATAAGTTAGAATAAAGTAGAAACGAATTCATATAATTATTTTTACTTTGTTTATATTTTTTCTGATGATATCTTTAAAAAATGGGTGGGGGAGAAAGGGAAAAAAATAAAATAAAAAGAAACTCGTATCACTCAATCATTTTTTTTCTTTTGTATCAGGTGAAAGACAAGCTAATTTTGAACTTGAGAAGTCCGAAATACTAAAACCGCTGTTGAAAGGTATGCTTGTCATTAAAAATTAAATTATTTTCCCATGCAGTTCTTTGAAAAATACATTCAGAGACATCAAAATATTTTGTTTATGTAAATGATTTTGTTTAGATTTGGATGCGGCAAAAATTAAGCCCCACACCCACGCAATATCAAAGAGAGGTTTGGGATCCGTATTTTGTAAGTTGTTTTTATTTAAATTTTGAATATTATTGATGATTAATGGCCATGGGGTCACCATATGTTTTCTGAATGAGCATTAAATAAAATGCAAAAAATGCTTTTGCAATAAATCAAATTTTGCATAAATGAACATTAAATTTTATACAATTTTTAAAAAATACTTTTGCTATAATTAAATTTTCTTTTACAGTTTTAGGAGTAACAACAACTATACGCTTAGGTAGTCTCGCAGTCAATGTTGCAGGCGCTGTTACAAGTAAGTACCAAGTTTACTGATATTGGTTGATACAATATGAAGCATCTTTCTTCTGACTTGTAATTGGGGAGGAATCAGGCTGTTTCCTTCTTTGTTTATTTATTCGTTGTGCATCATTTCCACCAATTATCATTATACCAGGTCATTATACCTCTCATAGTGCATAATAAAAGTTCCTTCTTTGTAATGTTTTTTTGAAATAGAAAACTTTTCCGACGTACGTGTAGCGCATTGGTTAGACCGTTTGGTTTAGAGTCAAAGAATAAAGAGTCGATCTTTACGTCGCAGATTTTTCCTAACAAAAAATATCATAGTTTTCAAAGTTATCACTAGAACATCAAAGTTTTTACCATAATAAATCAAAGTTTTCCTAGTTATCAGTATAGTAAATAAAAATGTTCACCCTAGTAAGTCAAAGTGTTAACTATATATAGTAAATCAAAGTATTCACCATAGTAAATCAGTTTTCATAGTGTCAGAATATATATCTATAGTTAAGTATAGTAAAGTATAGTTATTTATAGAGTAGTACTTTTTGTGGGGGTTAATCCCACAATATCAACCGAAATCCGGCGCTGGATGCTGGCACAAATACTAGTAGGTCCTTCAATGCTAAAAGCTCCTTAGTGTCGAACAAATTTGCATCTTTCCACCAGCACGCGTTAGCGTCTCCATATAAGTGAAAAATCTTAAAGGGATTTCAAACACCAACAAAAATATATACGAGTTTCCTACGTTCCTACGTTAAATTTTGTTTTCTAAAGTGGGGAAATTCTAAGATCAAGGTCACAAGGTAGAATTTTGTGGTACCTTAAGAAAGATATTGTCACGAAGAATACACATGTGAAGTGTAAAATATCTATCACTATTCAAAAGTTAAAGCCAAGGTTAAAATAGGAATTTTCTTTTTAAAAGCGGGTCAAACTCAAAAGTCAAGGCCAATAGGTCATATTTGGTCGTACCCAAAGAAAGGCATTGCCACAAGAAATACAAATGTGAAATGTGTAAGCCATAGCCTCATGCACTTAAAAGTTATAGGCAACCTTACAGCTTTGCTAATAAACAGACAGATGAACAAACAAACAGATTAACAGACAAACAGACAGACAGACGGAGGGACAGGTCAGATCTTTAAACCGAATCTTCAATTAGGAGGGATAAAACTTGAAACTAATATACTATGTATAAAGGTTTTCGTTGTTCTCTTATTAAAAATATTTCTAGCATCTCAAAACATATCATTTCAGAGGGATGTGCCTTCTTTCCTAGAATGTGTGATAACATAAAGTCCATGGAAAAATTGGAGGAAGACATCAAAAAAGAAAAAAAAGGGTTTAGAGAAATGTTCATACAACATAACAAAGACTTTGTTGACTTTCGCACTGCATACACCAATAACGGTTTTATTAACTATTATATCAATGAAACAGTAAAAAAGATTACAACCATCCGCGAAATGCAGGAAGACATCAATGCCAAACTTGAAGCTTATTTTCCGACCTCTGTAGAATTAACGGATATTGCAAATAAAAGCGACTTCAACACATATCTATCAACATTAAGTATGCAACGCCTGGAATATTCCTTGAAAGACATCCAAACTATGCTACAAAAACAACAAGAAATGCAAATTATTGGGATAGTCGCTCAATTACTCGTCGAGTCTGCTATAAATTCATTTTCAAGGTCATTTCAAAAGGCATATCAGCAAGTTACAGAAGATCTGTTCTCCGGAAGTCAAATTCAAGCGACCCTGGGGGAATTTGAACAAACTTCAGAATCTGCCGTAAAACAAAAATTAAAAGCTGTTCCAAAAGCATTAAAACAGATGGCCAAGAATGCTCGTGATTCGTTCCTTAACAGAAAAACTGCACTTGCAGAAAAATTAAAGCAAGCAAAAACAATGACTGCACAGAAATTGAAATCTCTTAAAAAGGCTTTTACCAAAGAAGCTTGGAAGGATATCGGAGGTAACATGAAAGAAAACTTCAAAAATTCAATGAAGAACTTGAAACTGAAAGCCAAAATTGCTCAAGGTAAATTTAAAGCGAAGCTCGATAAGGTAAAACAATTTAAAATTTCAAAGCTTAACATCGGATTATCAGTGGTTGGCGTTATTGCTGATGTTGTCTCCATTGGACTCAACGTAGATGCATGGAAAAAGAAAGACGAAGAAATTGCAGATGCCAAGACGAAGATGGAAAACCACCTTGCAGATTTAAAAGAAAATAAAAATAATCTAACGAACGTGATAGTTCAACTTGGAGAAGAGTGGGAAAAAGTGATTGGAACTTTTAAAGAATCGTCAGAAACATTTGAAGCTGTCATGAAAAATTTGTCCAAATACAATGACTTCGTAGATGTGGTAGGTGTACCTCGCCTTGCATTAAATGAATCAAAAAGTTTACTTTCTGTCAATTATCAAGGCATAAACAGGGACAATGTACTAAGTTTTCAAAGTTCCGTTCTTGCGTTCTTAAATGCGAATAATGATAATTTAACAGCTATCAGCGAAGCTTTACGAGCACGATCCATTTTGTACGAGTATGTTACCGAAAATACGAACAAAAGGAAAGGCGTTTTGCAAATGACTGACTTTCTACACTCCTTATACCGACTTGATGCCTCTCCAGAAGTACGCAGGTATGGTTCCCAATTAAGAAAGAAGGATGTCGTCTGCACGGTTGCAATACTAAGGGCTGATAAAAATTTCTATGATTTCTATCCTTTAGAACCATTTGTGCCCCGCTGTGAAGTTAACGATACATTTTATACGACGATGGATAAAGAAGCTACAAAACAAAGAAATATGAGGATCATGGATGAAGTGATAGAAAATGAATTCAAAAAAGAATCTGTAATTGGCTTGAGCGAAATGATGTCAGTTATTCGGAACGCATATCAGTTTCAAAGCGAACAGTCTCTTCGTACTTTTGCCAGTTCTATAACCGAAAAAGATGTATTGTGTCGAATTGCAAGCAAATATACCACCATCACTCACTATGATTTCATTCCACTTTCATTTTTCCGACTCAACTGCCCTGACATTTCAGATGAAGACATGAGGAAAATCAAAGAAAAGGCATCCAAAAACAAAATGTTACAAGAAAATATGAAATCCATAATGGACACATGCACTAAATGGAAATTTTGTCCTTGTATTGCTAACATAGCTGCTACTATTGGAGCAAACGAAGACGACATCAAAGCGGCCATAAAACAGATGTTACCAGAAAATAAAACTTATTGCGGAACCACTGGATGCGAATGCATAGATCTGTGATTGATGATTTTAAATGAAAAAATATTTTTTAGCCCTACTTTGGACCTAGTGTATTTCTTTTTGTCTGCTTGCTTACACTTGACTTTTTTGCAACCTAGTCATTTTCTTTTCTTGCATTTTCGTATGCGTGTATTTTGAACCTAATTTTTTCAACCAGTGCTCGAATTCCTTCTCACCACGGACTTAAACCAAAATCAAATCAGTCCAAACTCAGGGTTTATCTTAAACTTACCTGATTTATTTTTAGATATCATTTAGTTGAATTGCTACATAATAAATGTTTTGTCTTGAAAATTGAAATAAAATACAATCAATTGTAAACGTTGGTTTTAATCACAACGAGAGTAAGATGGGTTCTATATCACCAATGTATTTATTCAGGTCATGTGTTGTTCACAAACAAACAAAAGGTTCTGTAAATAAAATATTTAACAAATAATTCACAGACAAACACACATACACAAACATAGCATAAAACACTGAATATTTTGCTCAGGGAAATAATTACATTTTCCTCATAACTTTGAAAGATCATAAAGTATCTTTTCATGCATTTTATTATATGCAAATTCATTGTCATAAAATATTTCACTTTTCACTATATACATTTCCATTCATTGCATCCAAATGAAATTCTATTTACAACACAAATAACATCACAATATACACAAGTTTCTCTAGACACAAATCTTACCAAATATATGGTATATGAACCTGATCTGTATACCGGGTATTCCCTTCTCAGTCAGTCATAGCTATAATAAATTATCACAAAGTAAGTCTGACTGATTATTGACAAAATAGGTAAAACTCATGAAAAATAACTCTTTATTCAAATCTCATTCACATAACTTTCACACTGCATGCTCATAATTAATAATGTTAAAAATGTTAATAAACTGACCTGTTTAGTATATTGTTAATGTCCATAAGGTCTACATGTAATTCAGAAAAGTCAAAACTGTAGAAATCAATAAATTATTCAAGAGTCAGTTAAACACACTGCTCAATTCAAGGATCTTTTTGAAAGTGTCCAAGAATACTTCAGTAGTAAAGTTCTTACCAGAGTATCCAATCAAATACCTGGGTTCATCCATGCATGAATAGCATGCTTGACCAAAATGGGAAACACTATGGAAAAGCCTTAGTGTAATAAATATATACAAACGCTCTTTCTTAATACTAAGTATGGAAACACATTATGGACAAAAATTAAAAACAATAATTCAAATGGGTTTTTATTAAGTAATACATTTATTGATAAAAACACGCGGTCACACCGTATTCATGCCGTGTTTGTATTTGATTTTTCATACAACGAGTGATGCAATGTATATTCAATTTTTGCATGAAATATAAGAGCAGTTCTGGGAAGCAAGTTTTATGGAGAAACATACGAAGGGAAAAAGTTTGATGTTAGTTATTCTTGTTTTTGTCCTTCGCTGGAAAAGTGGGGGACATTAATTTGGGTCTGTCCGTCCGTCATTCTGTCTGTATGTAACGCTTTCGTTTCCCCACGATATCTGAAGAACCCTTTGAGCTCTGGCAATGAAATTTTGCATAGCAGCTCCCTATGGACTAAAGAAGAACCTTATTGATTTTGAGGTCAAAAGGTCAAGGTCATAAATTTGCAAATTCTGTCTGTTATAACACTTTCGTTTCCGAGCGATATCTCAAGAACCCTTTGAGCTTTTGCAATGAAATTTTACATAACAACTCCCTGTGGCCAAAGGAAGACCCCTATTGATTTTGAGGTCAAAAAGTCAAAGTTCAAAGTCGTAAATTTATACATTCAGTCTGTGTGTAACTCTATCCTTTCCGGGCGATATTTCAAGAAGATTTTGAGCTTTTGCAATGTAATTTTATACCCAAACTCCCTAGGACCTTTCTCGCCCCTTTCAAAGTGTCCCGCTCCGTTTGTTTTATTAGTATTTATTGTATTACATGTCGCTATTTCAGCACAAGGGCATGAGGAGAGTTATGACTTAAAAAAAAAACAGTAAGCCAAATGCTTATAGTGCGACAAAGTAAAAATTGAATTCTCAATTATATCAACATTTTCTTTGATATTTCATCTAACATTTTTAAAAGTATATTTTATGTAAAATATCTACAATTTACAAAAATCTCAGAAAGTTTGAAAATATTTGAAATAGCATACCTACACGGGGGGGGGGGGGGAAAA
>PRKT01000189.1:863348-902344 GCA_003671525.1 Saccostrea glomerata
CAACATGTGCGTGTTGAAATGGGGGGGGGGGCAAAAGGATCATTTTCTCATACTTAATAACAACAACTTTGACCATTGGAGTTTGACCTACTTTTTTACAAACTTTAACCTTGACCATAGCTTTTGAAAGGTTCAGACTAGGGCTTTCATTTTTCACATATGCAAGCTTTGTGACAAGACCATTTATTGGTTACCAACAACTTTACATTTTGATCATTACCATTTAGTTTGACCTACTTTTAAAAACACTTTAACCTTGGCCATAACTTTTGAACATATGGTGGAAGGGCTTTCATATTTTACAATTATATTTCTTGTAGGGTACCAACATATTCGATTTGCATTTACGAAAATTTGTCTTTTACGGTGACATCAGTGTTTTACAAATACATCTTATGGATGGTCATGGATTAAAATGAATAGAATGATTCCAAAAAGGATCCTGTCACAAGGAATACATAATCGAAAAGACATCGTAATAACACTTCAAAAGCAATGGCTAAGCTTTATTAAAGTAAATCAAAAGGTCTCAAAGTAAATGTGAAAAGATAAAAAACTAAGATGTGTTTGTGAAACCTGATGGCAACTAAGTAAAGACTTTTCATAAATGCAAATTGAATGTATTGGTACTCAAAGTAGATCCTCTCACAAGAAATACAATTGTGAAATATGAAAGCCCTAGCATCACCTGTTCATAAGATATATTTGAAAAGTAGAACAAACTCCATGGTCAAAGGGTCAAAGTTGTTGGTTTCTTAAAAAAGATCTAGTCACAAGGATAACATATGTGAAGATTGAAGACCCTAGCTTACCCTTCAATAGTTATGACCAAGGTTAAAGTTTTCTTATAAAGTAGGTCAAACTCCAATGTCAAAGGGTCAAAGTTCCTTATATCAAATGAAAGGGCTTGTCACAGGGATTAAATATGTGAAGTATGAAAGCCCTAGCCCTAATCCTTCAAAAGTTGTGGTCAAGGTTTGCTTTTTAAAAGTAGGTCAAACTCCATGGTCTAGGTCAAAGCGTCAAAGTTCTTGGTATCCAATGAAAGGTCTTTTTACAAGGATTATATATATGAAGAACAAAAGCCCTAGCCCTTACTGTTCAATAGTTATGGCCAATGTAAAAGTTTTTTATAAGTACAGAAATCTCCATGGTCAAGGTGAAAAAGTCAAATATGTAATATGTGGTATCAAATAAAACGTATTGCCATAAAAATACATATTTGAAGTATGAAAGTCCTGGTATCTATTGTTCAAAAGTTATGGCCCAAGTAAAAGTCAAAATTTTTGTGTATAAGTCGATTAGACTAGAAGGTCATGTTCAAAATGTCAAATTTGGTGGTACCCAAAGAAAGGTCTTGTCACAAGAAATACACCTGTGAAACATGAAAGCCATATTCCCACCCAGTCAAAAGTTATTATGCGCCTGTAATAGAAGTTATCTTTTGTCCACAAAAACTTTAACCTTCCCAATAACTCTTGACTATCAGACAGTCAAAAAGTCGGATACGTCAAAAACTATATTCCCCTGAATCTTCGATAACGGGGGCATAAAAAAATTTGATCAGTTTTTACATAAAAATGAGTGTTGTATTGACTAACATTAGACAATGCATGACAGCAAGACTGCACAATAGATAGCATCAAAGGTCATTCAAGGTTAAAAGCTTATAATCGGGGCAATACAGTATAGTCTTTTTCCTACCTTCTTATCTATTTTTTTGAGAGGTGGACAGCAGGGGTTTTCTTTGATCATCTTCCTTTTCAGGCACATCTGGTTCATATCTACCAATTGTTTTTTATAGCTATGTTTTATTTTATTTTTTTATTTTTTTTTCGCTTGTCATGAAATTTCTGGGTTTGAATTTTTTGACTGGGGTTGATCCCCTACCCCCCTTCCCCTGGAAAAAAATCCTGGATCCGTGTCTGTCTTTGGCAATTTTGGTTAAAATTAGCCTTGGGTTCTTAAAAAAGGGGGAAATGTGAAAACCTGACAACAGCATCAGACAATGGGTACATTTTGATCAGAAAAAATCACTTCTCTTGAGCCTTTGGCTTCAATAAGCTAAACAAAGATCAACAGAGCACTTAAAAGGGGGTACTATTTATGTTAAAGCTTTTGTAATTTTTCAAAGGTCATTTTACAAGCATTTCAGAAATTAGCTTTCAAACACAGCTAGGTGTCTTTCAGCTAATTCAACAAACAACAAAAGAAGTCAGAAAATTTTTAATCATAAAAGCTTGTTCATCATAGATAAATAATTTAATCGTGTTACTGCAGAGTAGCACATCATTTTTTGCATCATATGATCATACATTATCTTGCTCCGTCTGATGCTGAAAGATTCACCTCAGTGATAGATTTTCCACAAGGAGATTCTTTGGTTTCTTTCAAATCACCTTAATTGATAAGAATGATACCTAGAACGTCTGCTTTTGCAAGCAATAGCGTATGTCGCCCCGAACTGGACATGACATTTATTTTTTCATCACTAAAACAATGCCCATTAGCTAAGCTTAGATAATCATCAACTCGTTTCAGTAATTTCAATATTTTGATTTGAAAATCAACGTTAAAGAATCTTCACTTTCCCCCAGTTTCCATGGCAACTATTGACAATTTGCAATTTTTAAATGCAATACGCACAATTACAGATACTAATCATTACATCTATAAAATTTCAGGAAGAATGTTCAAGGGATCAGAGAGAACACTCTCGGACTAAATTCATCGCTTTTTGAAGGTTTCCATGGCAACGGTAGTCATTTTTCAACTGAATGATCACACAACACATCTACAACCAGTGATCCTTCCTTGAGCGAAATTTCAGGAAGATTGTCCCAGCCATCTCCGAGAAACAGTCCGTAAATAGAAACATGCTTACGATCGCAATATGTTGCCCCCGACTTCGTTCTCGGCGACATAAAAATAAATCTGATGTGATAATATTCTGTTTATAAACAAGTATACTTTATATGTTTTTATTTTTAAGAACATGATATATATTTATAAAAGTCTCAAACATTTTTAATATTCATGCAAGACAATGTTCAAAACAGGTACTGAAAACCACCTAAAACTTCTTTTAAACAAATTCAATGAAACTTTTATTGTATATATTTTTTCAAATGCAAGAGTACCGATTTCTTAGTTTGACTATTACGGATAAAGGCAACTATACACAACTTCATTGAACTTTTTAAAACAGATTTAGCACAAAAAGTAACTTTCCACAAACGTGCCCGACTATGATCCACCATCAGTCAAGTGTCGATTTAAATATATCTTCGCCTTGGTTTACATAAACGAAACTAAAAGAAGTTTCGGTACGACTTTTCTGGATTTAGGGTATCCCTAGGCATTTAAAAATACTCAATTGTTTCAAATCCCTGCAGATTTAGATTATGCTTAACGCGCTTTTTAATTAGTATCTAACTATTACCAAAAGAGAATGATTTGGTAATATATTATTAAGTAAAATGGCACATAAAAAGGTCCCTTTAAGCATTGCTTAAGTGCACTTGTCCTTTTGTTTAATTGAATCTTACGTATATTTTGACACAAAGGATAGGAAGGACTATCACCTCAAAATCACTCAGTATTTATGCAAGTAAACGCATTTTTTTATAATCCTCGTGTAAATATTGGCTCAAGCACTCTTTATATTCGGCACATACAACGTGCTAAATTATGGAAAGGCGTTCTATGAGTCTACCTGCCCCAGTGAACTTCTGTGACCATATGTAATGCTACATGTAAACTACATACATTTCCATTTTCAATTGTTTTCTCTATGATAAACACTTACTAAAGGAAATCTTGTTAATTTCAAGGTAATACCTGTGGTATGTACGTATACTTCTCTATTGAAATACTACTGAAAGGTGGATATGGAGATAACGAACTGTATTCAATCTCAAAGTCCACCCGCCGTGTGCTCCTTGTCACGATCAGGAAATAACGGAAAAAATCCGTCGTCAATTCAGTGTATAAATAATGGACTAACAATTGGTATGAAAAAAGTCAGTCAGCATTTAACTCAGTGGTAAATTGTATTTGCTGACAAGGTCATTGTATCGACCATAGAACTTACGAAATGATGACTTTAAACGAAACTGCTGATATTCTTGTTTCATCAACTTGTTTGTCAATAATTTACCTCGTTTTAGAAATTGTTCATACGTAGAGCATGCTCTTGCATATCGAATCAACTGAGATATATATATACTCCGTATGCAGGTGATGAAGGTATATTGCTGCATAAGTAAGGGAAGTTGACGATAGAAAAGTTAAAATCATCACGTTTATCATATAGTTTGGTTGTTAAGGCCGGTTTACACGTAAATAACATTCTATTATTTCTTACTGAACTGTTTAAACAGGAGCTAGGATACAGTAGCATCGGTACTGCTAAGTCATGTTTACCTGTGTTTCTTCAGTTAGTAAATGAAGAGTCAAATTTAGTTGTAAATAGTAGAATACTGTAGATTCCTAATTGTACGCGAGGAATTAATTTCCGCGTAATTTTGCGAGAATTGTCAGTCGCGAAATAATATTACTCGCTTTTAGTTTCAGGATGTTGAAATCTATGAAAATTCTGTCGATCAACCGTCTATTCGCGAAATATTATTTTCGCTATTTGACGTCAAAGAGCAAGTTCGCGATAAAAAGTACTCGAGAAAAACAAGGAATCTACAGTAGTGAAAAGATTTATGAAAGGCATTTTTCATATTAAGCCTTCATTACCAAGTCATAATATTAATACAAATTAAGAGGATTGGGTGGCTGTAGCCATTTTAAAAAAAAATTGATCTCTTTTAGAAGAGCTCGATATAAATATACAAAAATGATCAGATTTTAAAATTAAAATGAATTAAATTTTTCTTTGGCAAATGAAATTTGACAGCTTAAAATATCAAAAGCAAAATCCAATGACGTGTTTGTTTAAGGTATACCTTTTTAATTTTTGCTTTCATAACGATTATCAAATCGATTGGGTAAGTAATAATTTGCATAAATCGCCGAAGCGTGATACTTTATGTATAAACGCCTTTGGCTTCTTAATGCAAATGATCACAAAAGCATCTGGATTGATCACATCATGAAATAAAAAATTAGACAGTTATTCCTTAAATAAATACTTCATTGAATTTTTCACAATTGTTATTTAGTTAGAAAGTATCAATATCTTAAAATATAATAAACCAATTAGTTATAGTGAATCACAAAACAAAAGTAAAATAGTATTTTATTGTCTTCATCACTTCACTAAAGCTTGTTTGTACAAAAATTATAATTAATATACATACATGTATATAATTTAAAAAATAGTTAAGATATGCATTTACATGCATTTTCGAGGAAAAGATATACATAATCAATGAAATATGATCAATTTACAAAGAAGTCTTTGTTTTTATAATTCCTTAATAACATGTAATAGAAACTTACCCTAACGAAAAATTAATATGATAAAAGTCCAGAAAAAAATTTATACACGCAGAATAGTCCAAAAGATACAAATATAGTCCTTGCAGATATTTAAGACTACAATCATAAAATAAAATTCTTAAAACAAGTAAACGTATGCTTATATTTTGCCAGTTTGATTATATCTTTAAATATATTACGTCCGTATCAAAAGAATCCCCCAAAACGATCATCAATTGCATGTCCGTTTTACTTGCATTCTTGGAATTGGCCTTGTGGAGGAACACAGTATTTATCCCTTACAGAACGGGACATTCCTTTGCAATCCAAAACCTTCGTATCTACAGAATCTTTCCATACAGAGCACAGAACAAATGATTGCCAATTTACGTCACAAATCAAAGAACTGGAGCACAAATAGGACCTCGCATACTTCACGATTGCAGGCGTTATCCTAGCAATTGAAAAGATCTTAAGCATTGTAAAAAGCCTTGAGGATATTTTGACCATTTCAAGTTCAACTGGGTTTGGATTTTGTCGAATAGTTTGTAGATTGTATCCCCAGTAGCAATTTGACGTAGGAATTATATGTTCTGCGATAAATCGCAGAACTAAATATTTACTTCGAAATATATTGCCTTTCACTTGTCTAAATATAAGACACGGATTAGTTATATTTTTGACACCAGATTCAATAACTTGAACCGTTTCCTTTATTTCAGGACTAGGACAAATAGGCGAATTTAAATAATTGTATTGTCTTCTTTTTCCCGATCTTAAAAGTTTTAGATCATGTCCCCAGTAACAATCAGTTTTTGGTAAAATATCTTTTGCTATGTATCTTAAGAGTTCAAATAAGTTCGAAAAAAGGGGTTTAGAAATTGACGTATAACTTCCATACACTTTCAGTTCTTCAAATATCTTAGACGGTTGTTTTTTTCTAATTCTAACACTATCTGCAATTTCTTTTAGAAACTGTGTTATTATCTTTACCTCTTTTATTTTCTCTTTAAGTTGCTCGACATTGTCAGCTAGATATTTTGCAAGTGGTTTCACATTATTTAATAACGTACCTAAGACGTTCCTATTTGTTTTAGAATAGATACGTTTATCTGCGCAATTCCCCCATCTACCGTAAAAAGAAACTATTTTATTATATAAATTCGAAAACAATCTGTGATATTTTCTTCCAGTATATGAAAATTGTCGAAGATAGCTGATAACTTTTTCACAAAATTGCTTTTGTAATCTAATCATTTGATAATGTGCCGTTTTTAGATTTCTTCGAGCCCTTAGATATTCGGATTTTGCATTTAACAATTTATATTTAATGCGTCTTTCCTCCCGCACGCTAGAGACTATATCAACTATTGCAAGCCCAATAGCAATAACACTCGCAAAAATAGCGATTCCAGCAGTTAATGCCGATGCAGCTGAACTGATGATTGAGGGTAAGGTAGCTAGAGTGATTGCAAACTCTATATTAAGCCCTATTATGCTAAAAGCCGCTTGTAGTTTTGCTCCATTTAGCCATTCATTATAATCAGAAAGTAGATTTGCTACACCTGAAACATCCATAGTGAGAGAACCTAGACGTATTGTAAGCTCAGAAAGACTAGAATTGGATTTTATATGCAATTCTTTGATTGTGGTTACAGCCTCGTTTATATCTGAGATCAAGGCTATGTGTTTTTCGACATATTCTTTTATCTTTCCTGGTTCCCCATATTTTGACAAGAAAGTTTTCTTCAACGTCTCCACTTCTGGTTTTAAAGTATTCTTAATTTCATCCCTGTAAACAAGAATAAGAAATTACCACATTTGGTATCAATATCAATTTCACACACAAGAAAATTTTGCAATCACAAACTTTGAAATTTTTTATGATATTTCATATTCAAACTTTCTATATATTCACGAAATTAGTTTAATTAATTAAAAAAAGTTGAACTGTTATCATATCAAAAATATTTACAAACAGTAAAGCATAAAAGATATTTAATATTTTGAAAAAAGCAAGATAATAAAAACTAAAAAGCTAGTGCCATGGTTATGCCAAGATTTAAACTGTCTTTATTATAACTTTGCAGCCTTGACATGATTTCAATGTTTAAACGACTAATCAAAGATATTAGAACTCTGACTGACAGAAAACTATATTGAAAGAATAAAAAAAATACCTTAATCTACACACACTTGGGTAATATAAACATCCTCTTTTTGCCTGTATAACCTTTAACGTTGTAGATGTCGCCACTGCTGCGACGGAAACCACTGCTGATATGATTGCTATAAGTGAGCTGTAAAGAAAATCACAAAAATGCTTATCGAATAAAAATAAGACTTCACAGATCCGCGCCCGTACACTCTGGGTCAGAAGTCTATAACCTTAGTCGGGTTTTATCAGATCTTCTTTGGCAGAGTGTATACGGTACGGATCTAAAAAGTCTGGTTTTGATTAGATTAACAGATGTCACAGATTAGAAATGTCCTTTTGATCTCGATGGTATATATCCATTTTGGTACAAATTAAATTTTTTGTTTCTTATATTTCAACGGCTGCATCAATGATCACTATTTCAAGCTTCTTGGATTGTCTTGGCTGACACCAATTTAAATCTTATTCGATTTCTCAGACTCCAATATTTCTTCACTGCTTATTAAACTTACAATGAATGACCAGTGTTCTCAAACTAATTATTATGCATTTTACTAACATCTTCCAATATGACCATTATTCATCAATGACAGATTAGACTGAATAAAATATGCTTTTATTATACAAGCTTTAACAATCTTATTCGAGGCACTTAATACTTCAGTAATAAATACATTTTTCAAACATTTGTCATTTTATCCAGGTAAAAAATTTACAAAGTCGATAATACAAGCTCATTCAAAGAGACATAAACTTTGTGTAATTGAAAATCACATGATGTATATATTATTAGTAATTTCTTAAAGGTGACATATAGGTCCATCGGGTCAGGGGTTGTATATTTGTTTGTGGTATAATTGTAAATGATTACCTATTTTGTTTAACACATGTCACTTTAATTAATAAACACCACCACTACTACTACTTCTAGTTCGAAAATGAATATACTGATAAGAAAAATGGGGTGGTAAATTTTCTCCAACATACTTACAATATAAATCTCTTCTCGCGTTTTCTTATTTTTCCAACATCTGAATCTTAACAGCAACAAAAAATTCATTCAATTGGAAAATGAAAATACATTTTAATGCATTGATTTCTTGAAGACTTTAAAATTAGATTTTAAAAATCCGACGCAAATTACCAATTTATTACAACAAAATATTAAAGTTTACATCACAAAATCCCTCTTTATTCCTTTTATATATGTAATAATATACACACATGATTATAGTTGTGATTATATGTTAATATTAATGTATTAAATGTACCTTTCAGGCATTTTATCTGAAAATATGGATTGATTTGCAAGTCCACAGTAGATCCTGCCGTTTGGTTTACCACCATCATTCCCCCAGTATTATCTTGGGGAAACAAGACTTTTTCCTCTTGAACCAAGGACACAAAGGAACCCGTCTCATTTTTAATGCCTGCAAAAGAGGTTATGTTTAAACAAAGGCAAAAAGAGACGATGGAAACTAGGAAAAAAAGTATAAAAGCTGTCGGAAAATAAAAGAAGCTTCTGTCGTAACACTAGCACCATGTCAAGAATGGCATAAAAAAAGCAAATGTTAATTTTGTTGACATCAAACTCGAGACATTCAATTATTAAAAAATAATACAAAACAACATAAAAAGAAAAAAATACATATTTTTGTATTTCAAAATTTCACAGAACATCAAACATTTGACTTACATACCTATAACCCAGGCATTCAAGTCCTTTTCAAAGAATATTTTTGAATTGTCTTCTAGAGAATTGTAGTACGTGTCGTATCCTTTGCTTTCTCCATTTCTTCGATACAAAACAGACTGAGACGGGACTCTGGGTTCACTGTAGGTCAACATCAACCACTTACAATGTCCTAATTAGTGGTAAAATTGTGATAAAATTAAAATATATAAGGCAATATTTCAATAGCTAGAGCTCTATATAAAAAAAGACATCACATTTATTTTCCAGTTATATAGTTTTGATTTTTTGTTTAGATTTTTATTATGATTAAAAAATAAAAGAAAGCACAAACTATCAACAACAGACGATTTCATCAAAATCTACATCGTCTTTTGAGTCGATATTTCTTCAAAATTTTGGTTTCAAAAGAATATCCATATCTTTACCGCAACTTTTGATTTCTTTTGTGTAGGAAAGGAGTCCTTGACACATTCTGTCAGAAAAGTGACAGATCGACTCGTATTGTCCCCCTTGGTCATCACAAACCATTCCAGTCTCCCCATCACAGCGTGAATGGTTTCCATGAGATCGTCTACATACACATTGAACACCATCGTATTCTTCCCATTTTTCACAACTTTTTCCTGTTGTATTTGAAAATCAAAATATTTATAGTATTAAGGTATCTATTTATTTATGACAATCATACTGTTCTTTACTATTATATATAAAACGTTTAAATATTTGAAAATTGTATCTATTTGTATTTAAGACTAATTCACGCAAATATAAATAAATTATGCATGATGTTGTATTTTAGTGTTTTCTGCTGCTAATCACATTTGACTGAAGACCAACCATAACCTTTGATGAAAGAGCACTAAATTGTCTGAACTACGCAGTGAGAATCTCGTAAGTTGTTAGAACTTGTGTTAGAACCATTTGTATTTTTATACAATAAAATACCGTATAAGTAGACTTTTAGCGAGGATTTAATTTAGGCATTATTAGCGAAGGTGCTGAGATCGCTAAAAATTATTAGCGTATTTTTTGGTAATAGCTTCTTTAGTTAGCATTTTCAGATCGCTAAAATTACTTCTCGCTAAATAAAATAGCAGATTTTAGGTAGAAATCGCTAAATTTGCGTCTCGCTATAATTTCCACTGATACGGTATGTTCAAATCATTTAAATTTCTACATGTTATGAAAAAGCCTCTTAATTGCTACGGCCTTTAATACGACATTTAGATAAATCAACAATTTATATGAATTATTAATATTTTTTATTAGTCATTGATTGGACATATCCAACTTAACTAGAATTAAAAGCAACACAGAGTCTGACGCATCTGTTTCATATATGGATGCTTTGCTTAAGAAATACATTGATATTGATAGCAAATTGACAACTATACATGTAGTCTTTACTATTTCAATTTTTCTATCGCGAACTTTCCTTATTTGTGTAGCAATATATGTACCTCTTTCGCCTATAAATGGAGTTAATTATGTCCACAGTTTGATTCCATATACAAGAGTACTAACACTTTATAAACGAGGTAAGCTACCGAAAAAATATATAATATTCTGTAAAATTTATCATATTTTGTGGTCGATAGAATGACCTTGTTTGCAAATCCAATCCGTCGTCGAATGCTCACTAAGTTTTTTTTTTTCAAACAAGTTATTCAGCAATTATTTTTGCACTTTTTCTGTTTACACGATCAAGACAAGGAGCATACAGTAGGTGTGACTCGTAGGCAGGGGAAGCTTACTCCTCCATGGAAGTTGATCCCATCTTTGTTTTAAGAGGGTCTTAGTAAATTGATTTTTGAGAATGACCACTGCTCGTTTTCTTCATATTTCATTTGATTAAAGTGAAAGATATGAAGATAACGTACAGTATTCAATATCAAATTTCATAAAACAATACAAAATAGGAGCAGAGTAAACACGGAAATCCAAAACATCAGAGCTGGGATCAGGTGCAATGGAGGAGTGAACATCTGTCGAGCGGTCACACCCGCCGTGTGAAAAAACGAAAAAAGAAAAAAGTTCTTAAATGATTTCCTTTTTTTGTATTTCGTGAATTGTATTTACTTACAAAATGCATACAATTTGATGAAATAGATAAAGCAAGCAAATGAGCAGCTAATGATTAACCCTTCCTATAAAATTTAATTGTCTTTGTTATATTTAATGTAAGTATGTCTTTAGCATTACCTTCAAATTCCTCTTCTTGTTCTTTTGTTTTAACGTTTCTATTCAAAGTAGTAGCTACAACTAGAATGTAAAGTAATTTTCTTAAGTATTGACCATCATGATGTAGAATAAGGATTATCACCATTATGTATATTATAAATAGACAAAAGCTTACGAAATTAAATTAAATTTCTAGTGGGAAATTGAAAGAAGTTAATAAAGATGTCATTGCTCTCAATGGAATAGCGAAGTTAAAAGATAATGTAAACTAAAAAAAACGTTTAATATACGTTTTACGGAGGTTAGAAAGTTGCTTTAAAAAAAAATTACAGACTTTTCAATTTTTGTTACCATGGCAACATCAAAATAAAAAACAATATCTCAGTGTAGTCTACTTGAATGCAACATTATATTATAATAATAAGACTATTTAACATTGTATTAAAAGTAGCATTTTAAAAGTATCTTAGTGTAATCTATTTGTGTGCAAAGTTATATTGAAATCAGACCAAAGCTGTAGGAGCAGTAGCAATTTGAAAGCATTTCACAGAAATTTCTATTTTTACTAGCACGACAAGACTGGTCATCAAAATCAAAAACCGATACTGAGAATTTTGTATCTTAGTGTAGTCTATTTGTGTGCCAAGTTATATTGAAATGAGACCAAAACTGTAGGAGGAGTAGTGTTTTAAAGGAATTTCACAGATATTTCTATTTTTAGTAACCATGGCAACGTCGTTTATCGAAATCAAAAAGTGATATATACAATTATGTACCAATGGGTAGTCTACTTGTGTGCCAGGTTATACTAAAATCAGACTAATACTGTAGGAGGAATAGTATTTTGACAGTGTTTCACAGGAATTTCTATTTATAGCAACCACCTTTAGCAAGACCGTTCATCAAAATCAGAAACCGATACACAGAATTTTCTCTCTTAGTTTAGTCAACTTGTGTGCCAAGTTATACTGAAAACGTTCAACGAAATAAAAATCAATGCACTAGTTTATGTATCTTAGTAGAGTCTACTTGTGTGCCTAGTTTTATTGAAATCAGACCTAAACTGTAGGAGGAGTAGCGTTTTAAAGGTATTTCACAGAAATTTCTATATTTAGAAACCATGGCAACACCGTTCGTCGAAATCAAATATCGATGTACTAGTTTATGTTTCTTAGTGTAGTCTACTTGTGTGCCAAGTAATATTGAAATCAGATCAAAACTGTAGGAGGAGTTTTGAAGGAATTTTACAGAAATTTCTATTTTTAGTAATCATGCCTACACCGTTTATCCAAATCAAAAATCGATGCACTAGTTAATGTATCTTAGTGTAGTCTACTTGTGTGCCAAGATTTATTGAAATCAGATCAAAGCTGTTGGAGGAGTATCCTTTTAAAGGAATTTCACAAAAATTTATCTTTTTAGTAATTATGATAACATCGTTAACCGAAATCAAAAATCGATGCACTAGTTAATGTATCATAGTGTAGTCTCTGACCAGTAGAGCTAAAACTTATTTACACAACCCCCACTCCCAACCCAACCCTTGGGCTTGAATCCGTTGGACGTGAAGTTTCAAACGCTTAGAGTTTCTGATAACCTGATTCAAAACCTCTTTAATAGAATATTTAAGAATTTTTACCTGCAAGATCTTGGTAAAAAAGAAAAACCGACATCGTAAGCCAAAAAGCCTTGTAATTCATCGTTTTAAACCTGTAAATGATACAAGTGAATCATCAGGGATTAGTTTAATATGATGTTTAACTTCCTAATTTCTTTTTTTTTTAAATATATATACAAGCCATACTTAAACAGAATATTAGATTCAATATAGAAACATTTTTCAGTTTTAAGAGCTAATTTGACAAGAAAACAGATTTTTGTATGTACAAGATATACAGCAAAAAGTTATGTATTTTTTCAAATAAATAGCACGACAAAGGCTTTTGTAGGAATCTCGAAATAATGAAAGATGGGTATAAAAAATAATCCTCTGGAAGGGACCTTTTCCTGCGAAGTTTTGTTACTTGTTAAAAATAACGAATTAATAAACCAAATAAGTCTGCGAGTTTGACTCTTAAAGAGTGTAAATCACAAATACTCGACACGTATTGTTCTCGGTTTATTACTCCTGAATTACTAAAATTTCCACGTTCCACGTTGCACTCGAACTGCTTTCAATATTCATGTAGCTAATTAATTTGACATTAACACCCCTCTAGTTAATTCAAAACTTAATGCTTTGAAAATCGTGCATCTTTTTTGTTTAAATTTTGTCAATCATTTACAATACCGATACCAAAAGGATAGCAATTTTAAACGGAACCAGATCTTGGACAGACCTCCGAAAATTTAGATAACATGAATTTATTTCACGAAATAAAAGTTTACACCATGACTATTTAAAATAATCATGCTGATGATTTTTATTCGGCAAAATTGTCAAAAAGCGGTTTTTTTTTTACACTTGAATATGATCTTCCAGTTTATTTAAAATAAACATCCTTTTCAGAAAAATGAAAACTTTAAATACATTTTAAAAATAAATTAATAAAAAGAAATTTTTGCATAGCAATGCATGATTAGATTAAAAACTGAAAAATGAACATTTTGATATACATGCAATTAAATGCAAAATCTGATTGATGCCTTGTAATAACACTGGTAAATGATAACAATTATCTAAACGTTGCAATGCTTAACCTTAATACATCATTCTTGTAATAAACAGCGCTTTATACTTCTACTAAGCGGCGCTTTCGATCATTAGCGGTTGCTGAATTGCATTTTTCTCCGAAATCTGAAAATTCGTGACAATTCTACTTACCAATAAAGGCCTCTTCACTTCTATTTAAAATTACTAATTAGTAAATACCGTAGATTGTCTTATTTTATGCCACGTAAAATACCTAAACAAGTTACTTATACATCTTAAAAATAACAAAATAGGTCTAATTCATGTCTTTATAAATACATGAAAGTATCCGTGATGAGCCACTTAATAACGGAAACTTTTAAACTTTCATGGAAATCCCAATTTTTTCTTTAGTAATCAAGGTTAAATAAGATGACTACAAACAACACCCTTTTATAGTAGGATTTCCTCTCTAAGGCGTCAATAAATGGGCCATTAAAGATTTGCTGAATCAGAATTGTTTTGAGTAGTGAGTAAATAAGGTCACGCTTTCCTATTTAAATATATACCATTTTCAGTTCACGACAAATGAAGACAATTCTAAGAACGGCATTTGTGAAAATGAAAGTTATTGCAATATAATATACAGTTATTGACTGGGTATGAGGGCAACATTCGATTTGTTGGACCTGAAGGTGAAAATGTTGCCCGAGGCCGCAGGCCAAGGGCAGCATTTTCTCCTTCAGGTCCAACAAATTATATGTTTCCCGAATCCCAGTCTATAACTGTTTTGTTATACCCTTCAGTGATCACTTAAAATTTAATCACTACCCACTATATTATAAATTACTTTATATGGAAAATTATGGTTTAATCAGTAAATATAAAACAATAACTGAGAAAGAACAAAACTAATTATATTTTTGATATATCCCAAAAATTATTTATCACAAAACATTTAATATTTCTCTCCCCTTCTTCCTTCAAGTTGCTAGTAGCAACAACTCTTGCAGTCCTTAACTGCGGCTATTTTCGTGTCGCCGATATTGAACGATGATGAATTACATGTGACGTAGCAGTGACGTTGCTGTCTAACAATTCTTATGTTGGACCGGCAGGCCGGTCAATAGTGAAATTGTTAGACTGATGTTATAAACATTTCTTTTGTTGGACTTTTTATAAGTAATAAATATATAGAAACTATTTATAAGGGTATAACAAGGCGATTTATTTAAGGGATGAATTTCAACTTTTGTTATATAATATAACATAACTTGGGGCAGTTATAAACCGCGAAGCGCTTTATAAAAAAGCGTAAACTGCGTAAAAAGCGTAAACTGTCCCAAGTTATGTTATATCGTATACTATAAGTTGAAATAAACTTCATTCCTTATAATTTAATTTCAGTGTAGACAATGAGACAATTTTTCCTCCGAAAAAGGGCTTCAGATATAGCATATATTAAAAGTGGAGTAATACGTTTTTGATGTAACTCATTGTGACGTAGGCAAGTTATGTTATACGGTGTGATGTGATACATTTGATACACAGAATAAAAAGAAAATAGTTCATAATATCATTTGACCTTTACTGACATTCACAATTAATTTTTCTTAATTTTTACAAAAAATATTTATTGTTGAAAATTTTATATTGAGTGTACTTTAATTAAATGCAATCGGGCTTAGACATTATTTTTTAAAGGTGAAATTATATAGTGTTTATTTTACTAAAATTAATGCCGAAATCGGAGAAATCTGCATCCATTTTTCTCCAATAATGTACAGTGTATATCTTTCGGCTTTGAAAAAAAAAACTCATTTCGACCTCGGGGGTTATCCCGCAACATTCACGAAAAAGAGAAATCCATACTTTTTACATACCCAGTAATCAATTAATTCTTTCAATTGGTTTGTTCGGAACGTTCGAGAGTTTGCGGAAAAAGTAAGTAAGAAATATATTTTTTTATTTAAAGTCAGCATTTTTTACAGTGAGCAACAAATAACATGAGCTCTGCTGAGCATTAATATATGAGTTATTTTAGGTATTTAAATAAAAAAATTATTAGTGTGACAGAAATTTTTAAAAGTACGGCCCTACTATCTTAAACTAAAGATCATAGCAAAAAATATTACGGAAATGACAAATATATAGCATAAATTGATAAGGCATGGAAAAACACATGTACATATATTACACACACATACTAGTAGTGGATTTATATAATAAAAATTTGAAATAGCCCAGTGATTTTTAGAAGAAAAAAAATTATCCACATTTTTGCATTAAAAGAGAAACAGGAAAAAAACTGTAGTATACGAGAGTTGTCCAAAAAGTTCGTGGACAATGACGTTTTTGTGAAAATAAATTCTATATAAATCTGTTGTATATGAAAAAACAAGTCAGATAGATTTTATTGTTATTGATGTAACTTTATATATTTGTGTAATTATCAAGGTCTCTCAATGTCGCAGATAGTTTGAAATAATGTGTTTGGATTAAAATGATTATTTTTTAAATAAATCAAGTCAAAGCTTAATAAAAATATATAAAAGACAAATAAAGAAGCTATAATCATTTTTTGGTATCGGTTACTATATAGCCAGTGAAAATACTAAACAAAAACCCTAACAAATGCATGTCAAAACTCCATAGAAAAAGCGACGTCGGCCGTCCGAACGGAAAAGCGTCCGATCAAAAAATTATGTTTAATACGGGTGAAACGACGTCAGAGACAACAAATTTGTTCAAACAACTAAAAGTAATTAGAATATATTTTTGTTTATTGATTTGAGATGGTATATACGATTTTTCAACTGTGCGTACAAATTCGAAGATACTACAAGGATTTGAAAACGCATGTTATATGTGATGAAAATGACTACATGTATTTCTATTCATGACATTGTTATAAATCTAGAGCAACATCGGACTGGACTGTTCAGCTTATGTATGCGAATTGTTAAATATTGATGACGCTCGTAAATTATTGTGTATTATTTTGAATTTTGAAAATTAAATAAATCATAATCTATAATTAAACATAATGTGCTAGCACTTTGCAGTGTGACATAATAATGAAAATGTAGTGTGTGTCCATAAAGATTTATTAAAAATTAAAGATCCAAATGTTTGACGTTAAAATGAAATTAGTTTAACTTCAGCCTGGTCCGTGCGCACTATCCACGCCCTTTAAAGACCCCGATCTTTACAAAAATATTAAGTTCCATAAATGAAAATTAAATTTTTCTGACTTGGTTTTTCTTAAGAAATATTTTGATATACATTAGAAATATATAGAACTATTTATTTTAACAAAAACGTCATTCATTGTCCACGAACTTTTAACAACCCTCGTATATAGTTACTTACAGTAGCAATGCAAAAAAAATGCAATTTCATGACGGAAAAATAATTTTATTTGAAAATTAAATCAGTTTACGCAAAAAACAATTTTCTGTGTCAATTTTTGACAAACAAACAATACTAATTTTTCATTCAACGTTTGTTTTGAATTGTATATGTATTTATTAGAAGTTATCACAACACGTACAATGAAGCGCATTGAAGTGGTAGAATTTTTTTTTTGGATGAACGTTTTGAGCTATCTTTAGACACGCCCATTTCTTTAGAAAGGAAAAATCGGTCAAATGATTCAATCGAATACCTGTAGAACCTGTAGAACAGGTATGTTATAAATATAATATCCAATGAAATTGACGGTCTACATAAACACAGAGTAAGCACGTGTTCGACTGATACATGCTATGCGAACTCCAATAAACATGATAAAATAATAATTATGTACAAATTTGTTACAAAGCCTATTTTACATTAGCGGGAACTCAATACAGAGCTCTTTCTTATTTAAAAATCTTCATTTCATTGTAACTCATGTTGCTTGTCACAGAAAGTGTAGTGTCCTAAAACATTACTACGAATATTCCTTTCTCGTTTCTAAAGAAATAGGCGTGTCGTTATGTTATATTTGACATTCAAAACATGACATGAAAATTTTACCACTTCAATGCGCTTCATTGTATATCAATCGAACACGTGTTTAGGGAAAGTGTCGGTCTGATTAAAGTATTTATGGAATACCTGTTCTACAGGTATTCTGTTAAAGCACAAACGCTTTAGGGTATGTAAGATTTAAGGTCAGACGATACGTTCCCTAAATATCTGTTTAGTATATCTTTAAAATGTATGAAAAACATACAAAATTTTAATTACTTTCTGATTTCTAAACTGGTTTCTAATTGTTTTTAGAAAGTTGAAACACTAAAAATATGATTTTGACTAAAGGATTATATAAGAAATGCCATCCTCTGGTATCTCGCACAAATGCCTGGTGAGGTACCTCAATTTTTTTGTTAGTAAACATGTTAAAGTAGTAATTCTTCAATGACAAATTTGCAAAAAAATTATATATTATTGAAGAACGTCTCGTCTGTCCTTAAATGCCATTCGAGGGCTCTTTCTCGGTGCAGTAAGACATTCCCCTGCCCACCAACCCGCAACAGTATCATGTTTGTTTTATTGATTATATGCTTTTTGTTTTGTAGATTGTATGAGTAGAAAGGAAGGAAAGTTGGAAATGTATATTTTGTATAATTATGATATTAAATTGCACTGACGAGAGCGCTTCTGTATGTATCATATACGTGTTGTTATTTATTTAATAAATTATTTATGTTCGTTTGAATGGAAAAGAATAAGAACATAATGAGAATGAATTACAGGGAGCTAGCAAAATGAAATCGTAGGCGGTTATGTAAAAGTTATAAACATTTCAGAGGTTTTCTGACGCTGAGCATTCAGCAACAGTTTAACCCCAATTTTAATGTAAAACCTTAATGTCAGAAAGTGAGAATAAGGATGTTTAAGTTCATGCTTTAACTCGGTTTTCCCGACAAAACAATGACGTTTTCCTTGAAGTACCTCATTAACTCTTTATGAGATCACCCAATCTGTTTATATATATATAGTGGATAATGCTGTCAATAATTTACAAATCAGGGGAACTGCATCCAGAAACAACATCTCAGTAAGTAGACAATTTTTGTTGATAATTGTTAACTTAAATTAAAGTTTAAGAAGTTAACTTTAAAACCCCATTCATTTAATATCAATTTAAAAAAAAAACAAACAAAACTATGAAATGCTTTTTAAAGATAGTATTAAGTTAAATACGGGTATATGTTTCAGATATGAGAGTGTTTATTCTGTATGCGCTGCCGGTACTTTTCCTGTTGCAGCGGAGTTTCGGTAAGTACATGTAATTCAAATTTAAAAGAGCAACGTATTTAGGCAAAAAAAAAATTACAGAAGAAACGAATTCATATAATTATTTTTACTTTCTTTTATATTTTTTTATAAAGATATTTTTTTAAAAAGGGGAGGGGCGAAAGAAGAAAATCAAACTAAATAAAAACTTACATCACTCAGTTTAAATTTTTTTTCTTTACATTCAGGTGAAAGACAAGTTGATTTTGAACTGGAGAAGACCGAAATACCAAAATCGGTGTTGAAGGGTATGATTGTGATTATATATAATTTGAAATGTACTTCCATGCAGTTCTTTGAAAAATTAATACATTCAGACACAACAAAATATTTTGTTTATCTAATTGTTTTTAGATTTGGACGTGGCAAAAATTAAGCCTGACACTCACGCCATATCAAAGAGAGGATTGGGATCCGTGTTCTGTGAGTTTTTTTTTCCAAATTGTAAATATTATTAATGATTTATGAGGTCACCATATATGTTTTCTGAATGAACATTAAACCAATTATAAAATTACAATTTCAATGAATTAAATTTTCTTTTACAGTTTTAGGAATTACAACAACTATACGCTTAGGCAGTCTCGCAGTAAATGTTGCTGGTGCAGTTACAAGTAAGTAACAAGTTTGCTGATTTTGGTTGATACGGCTATTGCCATTTTTAAGTAACATGATTTTGTTTCAAAATTTTGAAGCATTTATTTTTTTCCTTCGACATTTAATATTAGGAATCAGACTGTTGCCTTGCTTTTTTTTATTTATTGGCAGTGCATCGTTTCCAACATTTTGTCGTTATACTTTTCTAAGTACATTCAATGTAAAATTTCCTTCTTTTTTTGTAATATTTTTTTATGAAATAGAACATTTTCCAATTTGCCTGTGGTGCAGTGGTTAGACCGTTTGGTTTTGAGTCGCAGAATAAGGAGCTGATCCTTACGTCGCAAGTTTTAATCCCACTATATACATGTAATACTAAACCGAGATTCCGCGTCGGATGCTGGCATAAATAGGTCCTCCAATGCTCAAAGCCCCTAAGTCCTGAATACGGGTTTGAATTTGGATCCTACCACCAGCAAGTGGTGGCGTCTCCATATGAGTGAAAGAAATCTCCAAACAAAATCAAAAACTCCTAAGTAAAACTTCGTTTTTTTAAAAGGGGAAATTTCTAAGGTCAAGGTCAAAATGTCTAATTCTGTGGTATCCAAACAAAGGTATAGTCTAGCACTAACTATTCAAAAGTTATGGGCAAGGTTAAAGTTTGGAAATTTTTTTTGTAAAAGTGGTTTCAAACTCAAATGTTAAGGCCAAGAGGTCAAATTTGGTGGTACCCAAAGAAAGGTTTTCACAATGAAAGTCATAGCCCCACCCACGCAAAAGTTATCGGCAATGTAAACTTTTTGCGAACAGACAGATAAACATACAAATAGATTATCAGACGGACGAACGGACAGGACAAAACTATACTTCGATAAAGGGGCATAAAACTTCATTATACTACTAGTATTCATTTAAGCTTTTCGTTGTTCTCTTTTATTGAAAAGATTTCTAGCATCTCAAAACATATCATTTCAGAGGGATGTGCCTTCTTTCCTAGAATGTGTGATAACATAAAGTCCATGGAAAAATTGGAGGAAGAAATTAAAAAAGAAAAAAAGAAGTTTAAAGATATGTTCATAAAACATAACAAAAACTTTGTTGACTTTCGTACCGCATACACCAATAACGGTTTTATTAACTATTATATCAATGAAACACTAAAAAAGATTTCAACCATCCGCGAAATGCAGGAAGACATCAATGCCAAACTGGAAGCTTATTTCCCCACCTCTGTAGAATTAACGGATATTGCAAATAAAAGCGACTTCAACACATATCTATCAACATTAAGTATGCAACGTCTGGAATACTCCTTAAAAGACATCCAAACTATGTTACAAAAACAACAACAAATGCAAATTATTGGGATAGTCGCTCAATTACTCGTCGAGTCTGCTATAAATTCATTTTCAAGGTCATTTCAAAAGGCATATAAGCAAGTTACAGAAGATCTTTTCTCTGGAAGTCAAGTTCAAGCGACCCTGGGGGAATTTGAACAAACTTCAGAATCTGCCGTAAAACAAAAATTAAAAGCTGTTCCAAAAGCATTAAAACAGATGGCCAAGAATGCTCGTGATTCGTTCCTTAAAAGAAAAACTGCACTTACAGAAAAATTAAAGCAAGCCAAAACAATGACTGCTCAGAAATTGAAATCTCTTAAAAAGGTTTTTACCAAAGAAGCATGGAAGGATATTGGAGGTAATATGAAACAAAACTTTAAAAATTCAATGAAAAACATAAAACTGAAAGCCAAAATTGCTAAGGGTAAATTTAGAGCGAAACTCGATAAGGTAAAACAATTTAAAATTTCAAGGCTAAACATCGGCTTATCAGTGGTTGGCGTTATTGCTGATGCTGTCTCCATTGGACTGAACGTAGATGCCTGGAAAAAGAAAGACGAAGAAATTGCAGAAGCCAAGGCGAAGATGGAAAACCACCTTGCAGATTTAAAAGAAAACAAAAATAATCTAGAGAACGTGATAGTTCAACTTGGAGAAGAGTGGAAAAAAGTGATTGGAACTTTTAAAGAATCGTCAGAATCATTTGAATCTGTCATGAAAAATTTGTCCAAATACAATGACTTCGTAGATGTGGTAGGTGTACCTCGCCTTGCAATTAACGAAGCAAGAAACTTACTTTCTGTAAATTATCATGGCATTAACAGGTTCAATATACTTAGATTCCAAAGTTCCGTTCTTGCGTTCTTAAATGCGAATAATGATAATTTGACAGCTATCAGCGAAGCTTTACGAGCACGATCCATTTTGTACGATTATGTTACCGAGAATACGAATAAAAATAAAGGAGTTTTGCAAATGACTGACTTTCTGCACACCTTATACCGACTTGATGCCTCTTCAGAAGTACGCAGTTATGGTTCCCAGTTAAGAAAGAAGGATGTCGTCTGCACGGTTGCAATATTAAGGGCTGATAAAAACTTCTATGATTACTATCCTTTGGAGCCATTTGTGCCCCGCTGTGAAGTAAACGATACATTTTATACGATGATGGATAAAGAGGCTACAAAACAACGAAATATGGGGATCATGGATGAAGTCATAATAGATGAATTCAAAAAAGAATCTGTAATTGGCTTGAGCGAAATGATGTCAGCTATTTGGAATGCATATCAGTATCAAGGTGAAAAGTCTCTTCGTACTTTTGGCAGATCAATAACCGAAAAAAATGTATTGTGTCGAATTGCAAGCAAATATACCACTATCACTGTCTATGATTTCATTCCACTTTCATTTTTCCGACTCAACTGCCCTGTCATATCAGATGGAGACATGAGGAAAATTAAAGAAAAGGCATCCCAGAACAAAATGCTACAAGAAAATATGAAATCCATAATGGGCACATGCACTAAATGGAAATTTTGTCCTTGTATTGCTGACATAGCTTCTACTATTGGAGCAAACGAAGACGACATCAAAGCGGCCATAAAACAGATGTTACCAGGGAAAAAAACCTATTGCGGAACCACTGGATGCAAATGCATAGATCTGTGATTTGATGATATTTAGTGAAAAATATTTTTTAACCCTACTTTGAACTTAGTGTATTTCTTTTTGTATAATTGCTTATACTTGACTTTTTTGCAACCTAGTCATTTTTCTTTTCTTGTATTTTCGTACATGCATGTGTATTTTTTTAACCTATTTTTTTCAACCAGTATTCAAACCCCCTCAACACGGACTAAACCAAAATCAAATCAGATCAGTTCAAACTCAGGGTTTATCTGAGCTTAATTGATTTATTGTGTGATATCATTTACGTGAATTGCTACATAATAAATGTTTTGTCTTGAAAATTGAAATAAAACACAATCAATATTCACGCCATGTTTGTATTTGATTTTTCATACCACGAGTAATGCATTGAATATTCAATTATTGTATAAAATATAATGAACGGTTTTGGGAACCAAGTTTTTTGGAGAAAAATACGAAATGAAAACGTTTTATGTTTAATATTCTTTTTTGTTGTTGTTGTTTTTTTTATTTGTAATTGATAGTTAAACTTAGAATAACTATTTACAAGCTCTTAATGATGCAAAATTACATTATTGTCGTCCTGTATATTGTTTTCTTAAATAATACTAAATATTTCATTGTACAGAAGTCTCTCTTTTGAAACAATTAGATACTTTATTTCAGTCTAATTCGTTCAGTCATAATTGTTTAAATCACTGACTTTATCATGGTAACACATTTTAATAGCAGAAAAAAATTCTCAAAAAAGCAGCTGTTCATATTGCTTTAAGGAATACAATGCATCTAACTATGGGTGAATTCATTCCATTTTATGTCTGTCATGCTCACTTAAACTTAAAAGTTAAAAAGGTTTTTAATTCCAGGTAGTTTAAATTTCAAGAAGATAAAAGCGCTTTTTGCGGTAAGCCAAAAGCCTATAGTGCGACAAACATAAAGTGAAAAATGAATTCTCAGTTATATCAACATTTTCTTTGATATTCATCTAACATTTAAGCATACTTTATGTTAAATATCTACAATTTACAAAAATCTCACAAAGTTTGAAAATATTTGCCTTTGAAATAGAATACCTACACAAGGGGGGTAAAGGGATCATTTTCTCATGTTTAAAAAAAATAACATTGTCCTTGGAGTTTGACATAAGTTTTCCAAACTTTAACCTCGGCCATAGCATTTGAAGAGTTCAGGCTAGGACTTCCCTTTTTCACATATGTAATCTTTGTGATAAGACCTTTTATTGGGTACCAAAAACTTTTACAATTTGATCATTACCATGTAGTTTGACCTACCTTTTAAAAAAAACCTTGGCCATAACTTTTGAACAAATGGTACCAAGGCTTTCATATTTCACAATTATATTTCTTGTAAGAAGACCTTACTTCGGGTACCAACATATTTGATTTGCATTTGAAAAAAAATTTAAGATGGTCATGAATTAAAATGAATAGAATGATTCCAAATATTAAAGGTCCTGTCACAAAGAATACATGAATACATAATCGAAAAGACTTAGTAATAACACTTCAAAAGCAGTGGCCTAAGTTTAAGTTTTATTAAAGTAAATCAAAAAGTCGCAAAGTCAATATGAAAAGATAAGAAACCAATATGTGTTTGTGAAAGCTGATGACTCCTTATGGCAACATAGTAAAGACTTTTCATACATGCAAATTGAATGTATTGTCGAAAGTATCCTGGGTCTTCTCACAAGAAATACAATTGTGAAATATGAAAGCCCTAGCATCACCTGTTCATAAGTTATATTTGAAAGGTAGGCCAAACTCCAATGCCAAAGGGTCAAAGTTGTTGGTTTCATAAGAAAGGTATTGTCACAAGAATAACATAATATGAAATTTGAAGGCCCTAGTCTTAACCCTTTAAAAGCTATGGCCAAGGTTAAAGCTTTCTTAAAAAGTGGGTCAAACTCCAATGTCAAAGTTCCAAATCAAATTAAAGGTCTTATCACAAGAATTAATTATGTGAAATATGAAAGCCTTACCCTTTTTTTTTTAAAAGTAGGTCAAACTCCACAGTCAAGGTCAAAGTTCTTGGTATCCAATGAAAGGTCTTCTTACAAGGATTATATGTATGAATTATAAAAGCCTTAGCCCTTACCGTTCAAAAGTTATGGCCAAGGTTAAAGTCAAGGTAAAAAGTCAAAGTTGTTGGTATCAAATAAAAGGTCTTGCTATAAAAAAACATAAAAATGAAGTATGAAAGTCCTAGTATTTACCGTTCAAAAGTTATGGCCCAAGTAAAAAAAATTGTGTAAAAGTCAGTCAAACTCCAAGACCAAGGTCAAATTTGGTGGTACCCAAAGAAAGGTCTTGTCACAAGAAATACACACGTGAAAGATGAAAGCCATAGTACCACCCAGTCAAAAGTTATTATGCCCCCGTAGTCGAAGATTCGGGGGAATATAGTTTTTGTCGTGTCCATCTGTTTGTCCACAAAAACTATAACCTTGCCAATAACTTTTGACTAACAGACAGGCAGTCAGATGGATGGAAACAACAAAAACTATATTCCCCTGAATCTTCGATAAAGGGGGTATAAAAAAAAATTGATTAGTTATTACATAAAAATGAGTGATGTATTAAATAACATTGGACAATGCATGACAGCGAGATAGCTGCAATAATTTAGCCCTCTCCGATTTTTATATCTGACATTTTCTGGAGAAGTCTACAATTCCAAAGCATCTCCTTAATGGTGCAAAGATATTTTTTTTAAATACGGGCGACTGCAGGCAGAATAAATCGTTTTTACATTCAACTTACTTCTAATAAGACGAAATTTTTATTCACTGTCGACATCATAGCTCGTTAAACACGATAACCATGTAAAATAAATCTGTGTCTTTACTTCTCGCTTTACCAGCAGCCATGACAGTTCACGCGTGACTTAACTGAGACTTGCGCTTGAAATTTAGAATGACTCAATAAAGCAAATGTCGATGTTTATAAATAATTGTGATGAATAGTAACACTAAACATCGATAAATAAAATCATTCCATGTGTCATTTTTTCCTAAACAGCAATATTAATGCTTAAAATAAGGTAATTCCAAAGAAATCCGCTCCCTATAGATCCTTAACCTCATTGGCTGTCCCAAAATAAAATCTGTCAAGGTCAGTAAATATGGCGGATAAATTTAAGTTGTCATGTTGACATACACGAAAAATACTGATATATAGATTGTTCTGTATATTTTTGGATCGATTTATGTCTGGGATAACTACATTTTGGAAGTCCATGTAAGACACATAAATAAAATAGCCGTTTACTGACAATTTGAGCCGAAATCCGTGCGGGGGCGAATCACTCCCGCTTTGCACCATTACGGAGATCCTAAGGAGTTGTAGCCCTCTCCCAAAAAAAGGGGGAGAGGGCTACATTATTGCAGCTAGACAGCGAGAATGCACAACAGATAGCATCAAAGGTCATCCAAGGTTAAAAAGCATGTGTCTGTCTTTGGAAATTTTGGTTAAAATTAGCCTTGGGTTCTAAAGAAGAAGAGATGGAAATGTGAAAACCTGACAACAACAACAACAGACAGTGGATACATTTTGATAGAAAAACTCACTGGAGCCTTTAGCTTCAATAAGCTAAACAAAGATCAACAGAGCACTTAAAAGGGGGTACTATTTATGTTAAAGGTATTGTAATTCTTTTAAGGTCATTTTACAAGCATTTCAGAAATTAGCTTTCAAACACAGCTAGGAGTATTTAAGCTAATTCTACAAACAACAAAAGAAGTCAGGAAAATTTTTAATCATAGAAGCTTGTTGAACCTTTGGTTTAAACTTGTTCTTCATTATCAAGTACATTTTTGGCACAGAAAAAAAAATCCACATTAAACAATTGTTAAAGTCAAGCCCTTCATATTCAATCACTGGAAAGTTAGAAACACAACCTTTCAATAAATTTGAATATATGTTCCATTTTGCCTGTGTGAGTTCTTTAAAATGAGATTTGTACTCATCAAGCATTGGAAGTTTGTCAATAAGAAGCCCATTGCAGAACATCCCATAATGAAGAACCATCCACAGTATGATGACCGTCCCCAGGCAAAATTCATTACAGACAAATAATTTAATCACGTTACTGCAAAGTAGCACATCATTTTTTGCATCATACATTATTATCTGCATCTCTTCTGGAGAAATCAAAATATTTGGAACAAGGAAATTTTTCAAATCAGGATGGTTCTGCTTTTGAAGTAGGGAAAAGACAATTGTTTGTGCAATTGTCTGTTTTCGTGCACCATCTAATGGTGAATGTTTCACTTCAGCAATAGATTTCCCACCAGTATATTCTCTGGTTTCTTCCAAATTACCTAAAATAAAACAAGAGGCCCATGGGCCACATCGCTCACCTGAGAAGCTTTGACCATTCCGTTCTTTACCAGATTTCCCCCTTGTAATACATATTGTGACCCCACCCTACCCCATTGATCATAATTAATTTAGACACTTTGAAATCTACACTACCATAGGATGCTTTGATTCCCCATTGTAAAACGTTGATTCCCCATTGTGGCCCCTCCCAACCCCCGGGGTCATAATTTGAACAATTTAGAATCTACACTACCCAAGGATGCTTCCACCTAAGTTTCAGCTTCTCTGGCCCAGTGGTTCTTGAGAAGAAGATTTTCATAGATTTTTCCTATATATTTCTATGTAAAACTTGGATTCCCCATAGTGGCTTCGCCCAACCCCCGGGGGTCATGATTTTAACAATTTAGAATCTACACTCCCCCAGGATGCTTCCACATAAGTTTCAGCTTTTCTGGCCCAGTGGTTCTTGAGAAGATTTTTTAATGACCCCACCCTATTTTTGTCTTTTCTTGATTATCTCTCCTTGTGAGGGGACTTAGCCTTTCATTTTAACAATTTAAATTTCCCTTCACCCAAGGATGCTTTGTACCAAGTTTGGTCAAAATTGGCCCAGTGGTTCTTGAGAAGAAGTCAAAAATGTGAAAAGTTTACAGACAGACAGACGGACGACGGACAAAATGTGAGCAGAAAAGCTCACTTGAGCCTTCGGCTCAGGTGAGCTAAAAAACTGATATATTATAATATGTTAATAACCAAGTATACTATAGGAGTTACACTCTGGGCCAAAAATAGTAGAAGGCTAGATTGTTTTTCCATGTACATTTTCAACAGGGAAATTTTAGACCTGTTCTAACCACAGATAAATAACTTGAAAAAAAAATATTGAATTCACGCAACTTAAGACATCGTTTACTTATGAACATCATTGCTCCACTCCACCCCACCCCACCCAAAAAATATAGATTTCTATGAAAAACTAGGACACCAAATTGTGCAAACCTACTCCTCTTTGATTTGAAAAAATTTGAATCTGCATGTACAACTCAACAATGTTTGCATATCATTACCATTAATCATATGGTCATGCTGTCTTCTGAAAAAAAAATCTCATTCCCAGGAAAAATATTCATTCCCTATGCACTGAAGCTTGGATTTAAACAAACTTGAATGGACACTACTTGGGGATAAAACAAAATTTGGTCACACTTTTCTTGAAAGAGAGGTTTCTGTAGATTTCAAATAAGACTTTTATCCTATACAAGAGGCCCACGGGCCTTATAGGTCACCTGAGTATTGTGTAACAACTTTCAAACAATTGAATTTGATTTAAACCAGAGGCCATGAAATTCACAATTCACAATTTTGAAAGAGGCACCATTGCTTATCATAATTATTAACTTAGCATGCTTACTCTATTCACGTAATACCCAGAGGTAGATCAGAGTAAAAAGAGAAAATGCACTTCCACTTTATACCCAGTTGTGCACCTCACCCTAAGGGAACCACTGACCCAGGGGCCAAATATTTCAAAATTTTGCAAATTTTAAAACAAAATGGTTGATTAATACCAAAGAGCAGATTTAAAAGCATTTATTTATTTTCATACTATGTAGCCCCCCCTCCTCTGACCAAGGGGGCAAAAAAAAACACTTTGGTAGATGCACCTTTCTTCATCATAAATATATATTTGAATCTTTGGCATAAAACCCAGAAGCAAAGGAAAATATTTTTAATGAATAATGCATTTTCACTATATAATCAATAGAGCCCCGCCCTAACACCAGAACACCTGACCCTGGGGCCATAAAATTCACAATTTTAGAAGAGGCACTCTTTTTCATCATAACTATGTGCTTAGTTAGTTTATTTAATGCCCATGAACAGAGAAGAATATTTTCAAAGAATAAATGCATTTCACTATATTATCAATAGAGCCCCACCCTAACACCAGAACCCCTAACCCTGGGGCCATAAAATTCACAAATCTGGAAGAGGCACTCTTGCTCAGCATAACTATGTGCTTAGTTAGTTTATTTAATACTCAGAAGCAGAGAAGAAGATTTTCAAAGAATAAATGCATTTTCACTATATTATCAATAGAGCCCTGCCCTAACACCAGAACCCCTGACCCTTGGGCCATAAAATTCACAAATATGGAATAGACACTCTTGCTCATCATAACTATGTACTTACTTAATTTATTTAATACCCAGGAGCAGAGAAGAAGATTTTCAAAGAAATAATGCATTTTAACTATATAATCTATATAGCCCTGCCCTAGCACAAGAACCCCTGACCCTGGGGCCATGAATTTCACAATTTTGGTAGAGGACTCAATGCTCATTACATTCATGCCAACAGTTGGCCTGCTTGATGTCCAGGAGTAAAGAAGAAGATTTTTAAAGATTGCACTAATTATAGTGGTTTTGGCCCCACCCCTCAGGCCTAAGGGGGGCGGGGACCATAAAATTCACAATTTTTGTTCCCCTTTACCCATACATGCTGCATACCAAATTTGGTTTAAATTGGTTCAGTGGTTTCAGAGAAGAAGCTGAAAATGTTCAAATGTTAACACACGACACACGACGGACAATGGACGACGACGGACGAAAACGGATAGCAATAGGTCACCTGAGTTACTCAGGTGACCTGATTATAGCCCCACCCTATCCCTACCTAAACCATCACTAAAACAAATTTGATTGAATCAACATTACTCAAGGATGTTTGCATATTTAGAATACCTCTAATTATCATTGCCTAACTGTTTTAAGAAGATTTTCAAGGATGTTTTCCTATATGTTCCAATGTAAAACTTTTATTAAACCTTATTTATGACCCAATTCTATCCTGGGAGTCATGAGTTGATCCAGATCGATCAAATATCCATTATGTGAGGATACTTGCTTTGAACTTCTTTGTTTACAAAATTTACAAAAATTTGGCCAGGATGGAAATTTGCGTTAGAAAAAATTGTAGACTGTACATGAATTTTATACCTTTTCAGCTAATGACCTTGAACTGCCTGAAGTAACCTTGGTTTTAGGTTATGACACACATTCGGTTATCAAAAATCTTCCAATACCTCTCTATCACAAATATATGGACCATACATGACTACATGAAACATACAGACAAAGTGATATACCTAAATCTGATCAAAACTAATTACTGAGATTTTACATCAAAATGAAAGTGTTGTTTTGAAAGTTATACATACAGACATATGGGCAGAAAAAGCAATCTGACCCCAAAGGCTAAAGGTGTCCTCTATTATCAACTACCTCAGTATAAAATTGGAAGGGTAATGATGATGTGGTGCCACAAAAAAGTGTTTGCAGATGGATGGACAGAAAGACACATACTACAGGATACATGTATCTGCAACTCATGCTGTGTTATACATGTACATGTATCTAAATCTAGTTTCAGAAAATGTTCAAAATTTGACTAACATTGGACAATGCATGACAGCTAGACTGCACAATAGATGGCACTAAAGGCCATCTAAGGTTAAAAGCTTATAACCAGGGCCATACAAAATGGTCTTTTTGCTACCTTCTCTTTTTCTCTTTTTTTCTGGAGGTGAGCAACAGGTTTCTTCTTCATCATCTTCCTTTACTGGCACCTCTGGTTCACATTTACCAATAGTTTTTATAGCTATTTCTGAGGGAGGTTGGACAAGATGAGATGAGAAGACCACATCAATATGTCCATGCCATACAGCTTCATGACCTACAGGAGAAGGATATAATTCTGCAATCATACCTCTTGATCATTTTCAAAATATTTAGAATGCCTATGTGGAGCTAATGAACATAAACATACCAATGCCAGTATTTCCAAACTGTGGCAGTTTTCGACATCCACTTCCTTTTGTTTTGTGATCAATGACATATGTACAGTCTCTTGAAAGCTTTCCTAAGAGATGTTCAGCCAAAGCTACTGATGTGTCTGTCTCTGAAACTGGGCTTTTTCCAAGCTCTTTTTTAAGACTCTCCTCATGAGAACCTAAAAATTTAAAAGTTGAAAAGGTTGTAAAACATATAAAAAAATATTTTTTATCACCAGCATATATATAAGATCACTTAAAGGCTAAATTTGCTTTCTTTTTCTAAAGGAAGCTCCTAACATTGCACTCTAAAGAGTTTTAATTGTAGGGTAGTTTTATGCTGTTAGAGTGATCTGCCCTTAGAAGTAAGGTAGGTAAAATGATTATTTAGTTAAAATTGCACTAAAATTAGTAATAGACTAAAATATACTTACTAGCATTATATTAGACCAGGAATAAGCAGTAATTAAATTCATAATTCATTCCCATTTATTTTCCCAATGTAAGTAAACAACAGTGTTTCTGTTCATGCCTAGTCCATTGTCTTCTGAACATTTTTCTTGCAGAATACAGGCAGGTACCCTATGCTTAATACATAAGTATGAATTTAATAGTCTCAATATGCATGCCTTTATATGATATATTTTTCTTAAAATCCAGAACACACTTTTTGTCAGTGTTAGAGCTTGTAGAGAAGGGTATGTTTACAGTATTCTAAACACATTTTAATCACCAATTTGAACTATCGATGTTATTATGAAATCTCTTTGGTTCTGCATTATTCATTTGTCTCAATTTCTTTCATTAGGTTTTTTGGTCTGACAAATTTTGGTTTGGTCCCGTGTGTTCATTTGTCACTCTAGATTAGTACACGGGACCAAATGTCCTACAGGTGTGTTTCAAAACAATTTTGCATAGTCTGAAAAACCCACTATGAACAACCCTAACCAATTGGACTTAGTATAGGTGATGACACTTCTTTCATTCATTTATTACTCTCTGACCAAATATAATATGAAGTCTAAAGATCAGAATACTCCCATTAGTACTGTAGTGAAATTGTGTATGTAAATGTATTCCCTATGACCTTTCACCCTGACCTCATAGCCATCCACCCGTGCTGGCCAGCACGCTTTCCCTCGTCAGTTCAGTCCAGTCCAGTCTTTAAACCAATCACCACGTGTGTGATACCTGTTCCCTTTACATTGAGTTGTTTGTTACCTTACCGTATTTACCATGTAGAACTAAGTTTTCCGTCGTCACCTTTGTTATATACTTCCTTTAAGGTAGGCGACATTATTTCATAGTAAAATGTCATATTTTATTACAGTACTTTTAGTACTTTGATTGCTATTTCGACTGGACAATGCCTCTATATATATACTCACCTAAATCTTTAAAGAAATCATACAGGCGCTGGACTGCCTTCTTTTCCTGTAATTGCAGTTTTTCAAACTTTTCATAGTCATTTTCTAAATCACATAAGACCTTAATTCCATCACTGAACAAATCTGTAAAGTGAAAACAGAGTATCCTTGGCCATTTGTCGACGGGTTCTCCCATAACCCTGTATATCACATCAGCATCCGAAAAATCTTTGCTTTGAGTTGCATTGCACCAATCAATTTTTAAGATACCAAATTTCAGAAAGTTATCCTTCACATTTTTCAGGCCTCTACGAAGCGTGTCATGGGGAACTTCCATTTGCACGACTGCTTTTATCTGCACGACACAAGAGAGATAACTCTAACAAACGTTAACATTTCACCAAAAGATGCATGATATGGTGGCAGAGGATAGTTTTTTTTGCAATCAAAACGTTTGACTGACGGTTTACTTAATATTGAGCTGCTTTAAAAATGTGCATTGAAAAATTTTTAATTCCCTCTACATGTAATAACAGTATGAAGTAGTCCCTTGAGAAATTTGAAGCTTTTAGGAATAAAACATGTACAACTTACAGAATGAGCCCTAAAGATGGCGCAGGGACAATCTCAAAATTTCATGTGAATCAAGCCTATTTTCACTATTTCGCAGCAGCCGCATCTGCTTCCAGGCCCGTGCGCCTGACCTAAGCTACCACACAAATTGCAGAATAACATTTGTACATACCAATGAACAGCAAGAGATAATGGCTCAACCACCTCGTTTTCAAGCTACAATTCATCCTGTGAACCCACCCCGCTTTTCTGGTGAAATACCGGTAGAGCGAGTTTTGAGCTTAGTTTCGTATTTCTAGTCCATATCCCATATACAGTAGTAGTGACACTAAAGTGTCATATTTCAATAAAATATACAAGGCCACCAAGTCCCTCCAAATGCACCCATAAAATATTCTAGCTATAAAATTACCTATAATATGCATTCAAACCTCAGGTTTCTCTATTTTTTCTATTTTTTGACCGGTACTTTATTCGAAACTATCCTCTGCCACCTATAATACAATTGATTATAACATTCAATTAAAAATTGCTAATAACGCATTTTTTTTATTCTCGATTTACTGTGACACGGTCTAGAGAATTAATTTACGTCCTCTGTTATTTTGATTGGAACAAGATATAAAGTTATTTTCTCCCATATTCTTTGTTTTTTTTTTTAATTTTTCTGCATGATCTTTTTTAAAATACACACACACTCTCTCTCTCTCTCTCCATTTTTCTTTCGCCATAAGCTAGGTCAGACAATTTTTGCGAAAATTATTCACAACGAACAAGTTTAAAAGTCCTTGTCTAAGTTGATACCCCTATTCTTTTGTTTTAAATTGACCAGTGAAAGACTAAATATGAGTTCAGGTAACATATTCATGGAGTTTTTAAAACTATATGTTTAAATTATGCATTGTTTATATGAAATACTTCGATGATGAACCTGGATTTAAGTTTATGGTTTCTTATTCAAACTTGTTATCATTCTTACAATGCCTTGCGATTTGGGAACTCTAAAATGTGAAGTTCCAAAATCACAAAACCTTGACATTGTGAGCATCGTGAGAATGACTTGTTCTGAGATTCTTTTAAAAAATCTCAAATATATGAAACGATTGATAGATGATTAATGTCTATAATATCAAAGAAAAGACAAAATTCACTGATTTTAATGTCAAAGAAGTAAGTAAAAATATCGAAGGAAAGACGGAACAGGCCTAGTCTACATGTACTTTATCACAGTACTAAGACTGTAATTTTGATTGGTGTACAGGTACTCACTGCTAGTATATTCCCTCGCTTTAGCTGGTGATTGTAGTTCGTCAAGAATACTAGTATAGAGTCAGAGGGAACTTTGAAGATTTCCCCCTCTGACCGGGAAAGTTGGTTGCCCTCTATTGTAGCTGCAGATCTGTAGCGTTATGGTTTTATATATTTGTCTTTGACCATAACGCTACACATCCCGTAGTGCAATAAAAGGTGCAATTTACGGCGCAATATTTTTTGCGCACTTTTGGGGAGAATTTCTCCACTTTCTAGCATTGATCAATCAACTACCTTTCACTCCCTATAAATTCTAGACACATTCTGTAGCTAATATTGATATTTTATCCACCTCCCAACCATTTATAGTTGTCTCTACAGGCAATAAACTCGTTCGAAGTGGATGTTCAGCAATCCAAAAAAAATATATTTTAATCAAGCGAGTTTTTCACTTGTAGAGACGACTGTAAAGGGTTGGGGGTGAATAAACTACAAATATGAGTTAAATTATGTGCCTAGAATTATGGAGGGAAAGGTAAATAATTCAACAATGTTGGAAAGGGGAGAAATTCTTCCAAACAGTGCGCAAAAAATCTTGCGCCGTAAATTGCACATTTTATGCATTACGGGATCTGTTGCGTTGTTTTGATTGTTTTGAACATATTTTATTGCTTGTCAATAAAATAAGAAACGAGTTCTAACAACTTACTAGTCCTTAAAAAAAACCCACATAGTAATTGTCATGCAAAATAGTAGCAAAAAACGAGTATAAATAAGAGTCAATAATATATCTAGCTAAATCTACAAGATTCATTTATAAATTGATGAACAGCGCCAATGTTTACTTCAATTGAAAGATTTTCGTTGCCCCATAGCAGTAGATGTACATCTATGATGTCTAAATCAAGTCGAAAAAGATAGTCAAAAAGATTTCTTCGAGCATTACGGTATTTTTTACAAACAAAGAAAAAATGATAGGCATCTTCCTGTTTAACACAAGAGCAATAAGGATTATCAATGATATTACGTTTGAATAAGTCTTGGTTCAATACACAGTTGTGCCTTAATTTAGTATGGATAATGTTAGTATTAACGTTTACCAAACAAAAAATATTATGGTGCTTTAGGATTATTATCACTTATAATCTTACGAAAAGAATTGACTGAGATGGCTTCCCTTGTATCTGTATTCAATAATTTCCATTTTTTAACTGCATCAGGTACAAACGATTTGTTAAATATTTCTAACCTGTCTCTTGGGATAGTTAATTGATCTTTATTTCGTGCATTGTATCTTGATGTGTGTTCTCGTTTCTTTGGGACTATATCTTGTATATATTCCGGTACATCACAATTATTAATTTTAAACATTGTAATCATTTTAGATTGGTAACGACGGTTTTTCAAAGGTACCCATCCTGTTTCAAAATAGAGTGATTCTCTTGAAGCTAGTATCGGAAGACCAGTAACTATTCTAGCAATCATTAATCGTACTTTTTCAAGTTTTTCTACATCAGATAAAGAGCAACCATCCCAGACAATTGAAGCATATTCAAGTGTAGGTCTTACAAATGTTGTATACAAAAGAGAAAGATTTTTCCTACCGATTGAAAATTTCAATTTCTTCAATAACCCCAATTTCCTATAAGCATTATTAACAATACTATTAATATATATTCAGACCAGCTTAGATTTTGTGACAACAATATACCCAAATGGCGATGCGATACAAACTCCAGTGCATTGCCTTGAAAATACAAGTTAGGTAAAACAGGTCTATGTTTCAAAGAAAAAAACACAACCTTTGTTTTTGCTGGATTAAATCTTAAAAGCCATTTACTCGACCATTTATCTAAAACATCAAGATCATGATTTAACCTGTATTCTATATCTAGTACATTATATGATGCATGTTGCAGAGAATTGTCATCAGCAAATAATCTACACATTGTAAGCATATTTTCAGCAACATCATTGATATATATAAAAAATAAAAGAGGATTTGCGTATTTATTACTGATTCAGCAGCATTACCTGTCAAAAAGCGGTAAATCTAGTACTCAGCTATAAAAGCGAAAACCATTTTAAAAAAAGGATACCGATGTTTTCGTAGAATCGCGATTAAAAACAACAAACTGAGGTATATATTTTTTTTAAAAATGAAAACCCTCATTTCATTTTAGTTTCCTTTTTGTTTTTACTTGTCAAGTTTAAAAAAAAAAAAATTCTGCTAAATTGAATTTTTTTCTCTGGTTGCCCCCTCCTTTCAAAATCGATGCTACGTCAATGTACATGTATAACAATGCAATACTTTCCTTTTGCATGATTTTACCATAAGTACAATGTTAGATTTAGCTATTTTTATGAAATTTTTTATAAAAATCTTTTTTGAAATCAAACCATTTTGATGTTATGAATTTTTATAGAATTCAAATGTTCATTTTTTTTTTATTAACACCACCAATTTCTACTGAAATACTAATTCCATCTTTTTGAGAAGAAATATCTTCTCAATATCATATTTTTAATATCTTTAAACATACATGGGCACAGATTTGAAGTAAATTTTATTTCATCTTAAAGTTATTGAAACAAGATTGCCACTTTGCCTAAGTATTAAGAATTAAATGAAAAGTGAGAGTGCAAGGATGTGTCAATCAAACCCGTCTAAAAATTTGAAGTTTTAATAACTTTTAGATGAAATAAGATATTTGAATATATTTTTGTGTGAAATGCTATTTAATATATAAGTCGTAATATTATACAGAAAATATTAACTTCAAATCTGTGTCCATGCACCTTTAATATCTACGACACCTTACGTCTCTCTGTATCTATGTCCGTTTTTGGTTTTCATATTGATAACGGAGTGTTACTTACCGCTTTTTGGCAGGTCATACTGCTGATTCAGTAATAGATACGCAAAGGTAGGGTTTCAATAAGGCTAATTTTTGGCCCATGATGAATTTCAAATTAATTCCTTTAGTTATGTCTAGTAATGTTTCCTCTCTCATATTTTATAATTTATTTGCAAAGCCAACCTATACTAGTCACATGACCAAGGGATATCTAAAGGGTCTCTCTAAAAGCGTCTAAGAGGGTTATGAAGATTTATTACTTGTAGAAGACTATTCATTGTGAAAAAAACTAAAGATAGATTAACCATATATCATCAGGGAACATGGAACAGGGCTGAAGTAACACAAAAAGTTAACTAATTTAATATTTTTTGGAAAAAGAACTTCTGTAATTGTAGCCATAGGAATTCAATGGGAATTGTGTACGTTTTCCTATTAGACATCTTTGCTTCCTAATATAACATAAAAATGGTATGAAAAACAATCAATTATAAATAAAGAAAAGCTTTCAATATTACGATATAGATTTAGGACAGATCAAGGCACCAACTGCATCATCAACATCTTGTAAAATTCAAATTCTCATTAAGTTAAGTTAATAATTAAGTTGAAAGGAGCTGGTTACTAAACAGAAAAAAATGTATATTTAATCTGTGATACGGCAACATACCCAAATCAAGAAACTTTTACCTTGATTTGCATTAAATAATTAATATTGTTTACTGTGAAATAATATTTCTGACCTTGGTTTTTATATATTGAAACTACCGTCTCTAGTGTCAAAGTTTTTGGTTTTCCTCACAAACAGACATACAGGCATGTTATAATATAATCAATTATTTTTCTTTCATGATTGATATCATCGTATGATTTTAATACAGGTATAAAAGGACAAGCCAGTACTAAATAGTAAAACCCCACTCTGTTTGACTCTCATGAATCAATCTCGTAATAACATGGCATACCTAAACGAAGAGTGTACTAAAATTTCAAGAATCTGCAATGCGTATTAGCTGAGAAAACCGTGATGGAAATTGGTACATACAGGCACACAAACAGAAAATTGACGTTGAATTCATACAAAAATAATTGTCACCTTTTGACTTGCAAAAAAGCCCCAATCATCTACTATGAGTAGTTGCCGAAAATATGCGAAGAAAATTTGTTACAGACAGACACATAGACAGCTAGACAGAAACACAAGGGTAAAAAAGTATACCCCAGAGCTAGGGTCGAATTTCTAGTAATCTGTTTGATTGACTGGACAATGTTATAAATGTGTATGATTCACTTTAAGTGTTTAAATAAAAAATAACCACAACTCAACAGATTGCAAAATTTGCAAAGTCATTAGTATTTAAGTGTGTGTTGCATTGCGAACCACAACCATCTTTCAGTATAATCTTTCTGTACATATAAGTATTTAATTATCAAATTATGGTTTTGGTTCAGAATGCAACACGTGGTGTACTAGAAGGTTAAACATCATGACCCTCCAACATTTTCCCATATACTCGATGTTAAAGCGGTTGAGGGTACCATACTTTGATCATTTATTCCAATATTATCCTAACTTTTTTGTCCCAAAATAAATACATAGCACAAAATAAGACATGTTGAAAATAATGGAAGTAAGTTTAAAATTGTTGGTAATCTAATTTCATTTTTCACAAAAAACATGTGCCAAAAAACAGCCTTGTGGAAACCTCTCCTTTGTTTAAGTTTTTACATATCATTGAATTCATTTAAAAAGAAAATGTGCCTGAGAAGTTTGAAGAGTTTCTGTGCACCGACAAAAAAGA
>PRKT01000189.1:903285-938633 GCA_003671525.1 Saccostrea glomerata
AAAAAAAAAAAAAAAAAAAAAAAAAAAAAAACCGGGACCATCGGGAGCTGGGTGTCGGGAAGTTAAGTTTTTAGCTCACCTGAGCCACATGCTCAAGTGAGCTTTTCTGATCAAAATGTCCGTTGTCTGTCGTCGTTGTTGTTAACTTTTCACATTTTCGACTTCTTCTCAAGAACCACTGGGCAATTTTCAACCAAACTTGGCACAAAGTATCCTTAGGTAAAGAGGATTCAAATTTGTTCCACACCCTTATTCAAGGGGAGATAATTCAGTAATAGTGAAAATTTGATGGTATGTTTTAAAAATCTTCTTCTCAAGAACCACTGTGCCAGGAAAAATGAAACTTATAGGGAAGCATCTTCAGGTAGTGTAAATTCAAGTGTGTTCAAATCTTGACCCCCGGGGTTAACATGTAGGGCTGGGCCACAATGGCCGATCAAAGTTTTACATATAAATATAGGAAAATTCTTTAAAAATCTTCTTCTCGAGAACCACTGTGCCAGGAAAGACGAAACTTATAGGGAATCATCCTCAGGTAGTGTATATTCAATTTTGTTCAAATCATGACCCCCGGGGGTAGGGCGGGGCCACAATGGCTGATCAAAGTTTCACATAGAAATATAGGAAAATTCTTTAAAAATCTTCTTCTCAAGAACCAATGTGCCAGGAAAGTTGAAACTTATAGGGAAGTATCCTCAGGTAGTGTACATTCAAGTTTGTTAAAATCAAGACCCTGGGGTTAGGGCTGGGCCACAATGGCCGATCAAAGTTTTACATAGCAATATATAGGAAAATTCTTTAACAATCTTCTTTTCAAGAACCACTGTGCCAGGAAAGATGAAACTTATAGGGAAGCATCCTCAGGTAGTGTATATTCATTTTTGTTCAAATCATGACCCCCGGGGGTAGGGCGGGGCCACAATGGCCGATCAAAGTTTCACATAGAAATATATTGGAAAATTCTTTAAAAATCTTCTTCTCAAGAACCACTGTGCCAGGAAAGATGAAACTTATAGGGAAGCATCCTCAGGTAGTGTAGATTCACATTTGTTCAAATCATGACCCCCAGGGGTATTGCGGGGCCACAATGGCCGATCAAAGTTTCACATAGAAATATATTGGAAAATTCTTTAAATATCTTCTTCTCAAGAACCACTGTGCCAGGAAAGTTGAAACTTATAGGGAAGCATCCTCAGGTAGTTTTTATTATTCAATTTTGTTCAAATCATGACCACCGAGGGTAGGGCGGGGCCACAATGGCCGATCAAAGTTTTACATAGAAATATTAGGGAAAATTCTTTAAAAATCTGCTCAAGGATTAGCAAAGGCATGAATGATCATCTTTATAAGGAAGCATCTTCAGGTAGTGTAGATTCAGATTTGTTCAAATCATGACCCCTGGGGGTAGGGCGGGGACAAAATGGCCGATCAAAGTTTTACGTAGAAATATATAGGAAAATTCTTTTAAAATCTTCTATTCTGGAATAGCAAAGGCATGAATGATCATATTTTTATGGAAGCATCCTGAAGTAGTGAACATTCAAGTTTGTTCAAATCATGACATCTGTGGGTAGGGCGGGGCCATAACATGGAATCATAGTTTTACAAAGAAACATGTAGAAAAAATCTTTAAAAATCTTCTTATCAAAAATAGCAAAGCCATGATTAGTCCTATGGAAGCATTCTCAGGTAGTGTAGATTCAATTTTGTTTAAGTCATGACCCCTGGGGGTAGGGCGGGGTCACAATGTAAGTTCAAATGTAAAGGGCAATAAAGCCACAGGTAGTCAAAGAAATATGCAAGCATCCTTAGTTAGTGTAGATTCAAGTTTATTCAAATCATACCCTCTACCTTTTAAGGATTGTTTGGGACCACTATTGGGTTTCAACTTTTCAATGATAAACTGATTATGCTTTTTTCATAGCCACATTGCTCAGGTGAGCCGATGTGGCCCATGGGCCTCTTGTTTTCGTTTGTTACGTTGATCGTTGGTTTTGCATTCATGTATGTTTGTTACGCACCTGGTTGTTGGTTTTGCTTTAATGTATATGATTTGTTCTGCGAAAAGGTCTGTTGATTATGCATTGTATATCATTTGTTAAGTTTTTATGGTCATTGAAATAAAAATAATTGTTTGTTTTCTCATTATGGTACTTTTTGCCCATAGTATTATACCCTTCCTGAATTTAACTTGAAAATAGGAGTTCTTGAGAACTCTGACCCTGTGTGTATGACGTATTCGCCAAGCCTCTCCCTCCTCCAGGACTTTGAAGTAAAAGTCATACTGAGATACTTTTACTCTGAAAATATTTTCCGGTATGATATTGCTAGGAATGTTTAATATAGGTCTTAAATTATATTTTTAGAACAAGTTTTACACCTTTCCTCAAAAAACTTTGCCAACAAATGAAGATAAATGAAAGAAGTCAAGATAAAATTTTCAGCATTTTTTGCCTGTATATCACATATTTTGACCAATATTTAAAATTTAAAAATAAACATCACTGACCCCAACTTTTTCTATCATTATTTTAGACTATTCGATACTTGTGACTGATCAGCACTTAAGTCGTAAAAAGCTTGATATAAAAAAATATTTTATTGCCTATTTAGTTTTTGATACCCCACATCTGTTACTTTTTAGTGCAAAAGATCACACAATAATTAACGCACATTGATTTGCAAGATTTGTTCAATGATAATTAATATTCAAACTATTTCACCTAAAATAAGATTAAATTTATTGCCATGGTAACATCTGATAAAATATAATAAGGGATAAAGTAATAAACCAAAGAGTTAAAATTTAAGTGCAAAAAGGTCGACTTAATTGTGCCATAGATCATTAAGATGCACACTAACCTCATTTTTTCTCTGCGATTTTGAGTTATACTATATGAGTACTTATCCAAAGTAAACTTCTTAAAAAATCCTTGATTTCATAAATTTCACGAGTGACATACCTTAAGTTGAAAACCGGAATCCGAGTTCTGTATTACCGAGCCAATATCCCTCCTCCATGACCATGTAAAAGTCATACTGAAATTTCGGGAAAAGAAAACGGTATTCCAGTCTCCTTTTAAGAAACAGGTTAAGGTAGGTCGCGGGTTTACTGCATAAAAATTCTTACGAGAAAACATATCCTGAAAATTTGATATAATGTTCCTTAGAATTCACAGCGTATTATCTGCAATTTTTATTTTGCCTACGTAGTTTTAATGCTAGATATATATTACTGTAAACGCGGTATTCTTGTGAGTACTTTTTTACGCTTTACTATTGAAATGTATGGAAAAATGATGTTTTTAAGCCAATTTTTTGAAAATAGTTTCTTTTAAAAAGATTGGATAACCTTTTTAAAACGTAGACGAATTAGTCGGGAATTTTTTTAACCTTTAAAGTAGTACTACTTGCACAAAATGGGAATAAATTAGCCGTCAATGCGTATATTTATAAAATATATATACCAGAAGAATTGACCACTTGTTTTTAACTGATTAGTAAATTTCTTTATTTAAATGAAAATTACTACTGCAATAGCTTATCTTAATAAGAATTGCACTGTTTTGCACTGGACAAGAATGCAATGTCAGTCAAAATGATTTTATAAAAATTCATAATTATTTGTTTCACGTGATTTTATTGAAAATAAGTTTGAAACTTACCAATTTTCTAATTCAGTTTTCTTTACGAGGGATTTAAAAATACATGTATTCTGAACGGAATATTTTTATTCACATTTTTGGAATGCTTGTTGTCTTTAAATTATTAATCCAAATTATCAAGCCATTAAATATGTCGAGATTATTATGATAAATATAGTATTATTATGTATTTGACTTTTGAAATAGGGATTGTTTTCGGCGTATTTTCGATATTTTCCAAGTTGGCTTTAATTTAAGGGAAGTTTTTCAATCTTAACCAAATTTTTTTAACCCCACTTGAAAAGGGACGGGGGTATATAGTAATCGGGATCTCCGTCCGTTTGTTACACTTTAGGGTACACCATCTCTTATCAGCAACTCCTTTTCTACGGCTGCATCAAAGTTAACGAGATTTTTACAGAATATTCCTCTGGGTTAAAATGCGTCGTTTTTGAGGTATGGGGAGACTCAAGAATTGTTTTGTTAACCACGAAATGTAAAATGTTTATATGCAAATACTACTAAAATTTTTCCAACCATGAAATCAAATCCCCCCAAACCAATATTTTTTCACCTCGAAAATTTGACACAAGAAAAAGAGAGCGCAATAAGAATGCGACGAGATGGCTGATGAACACGTCCACTTTTTTTGGACAATATTGAATTTTTGGAACATTTTGAAAATGAAATCATTTCAACAGTGTTTAAAATGTCAATCCTTTAAACACATCCTGATCCTTATCCTGTCTCCACTTTGGTAATGTCGTCCATGAACGTAAACCAGGCCCCAAGTCCATAAACTGAGAATAGACTTATAAAGTCAAAATGTCAAACTATATTTTTACTTTTAAAATAGTTTTGATATTGGAAAACAATTTTCGTCATATATTTGAATAGAAATATTATGCAAAATTGCAAAATTTTAAAGCAAATACATTGAATAAAGCTCAAGATACAAAAAAATTAAAATTTTGACTTAAGTCTGTTCTCAGTCTATGGCCTTGGGGCCTTGACTCTGCCAATCTGGAATCGTCGGAAACCCCGTCACCCTCTCCATCACACGGTGATGAAGGAAGGAACGAACCGTTATTAGTCGTGGATTCCCGACGACGCACTTAGAGTTGTGAACATGTCTTGACAAACCTATGTAAACACTCTCTGTTTAGCGAAAAGGTCCATTAAGTTTACGCGCTTTTCTACTTTTATGCTTCACCCTATAGTCGTACTTGTTAACGTCATAAGCAAGAAGATTTTCATATACTAGTATGATTCTCTGACGCAAATGAATATACTTCTGTCTTTCATAAGTTAACAATTTTCAATTGTCGTTGAGTACATGACTAATTGGCAATTGCAAATTTTTAATTAGTGAAAGACACTTCTGTTGTTGCAACACAAACGTTTTCGATTTCGCCAATAACTTTTCCTTACTTAACTATATGAGCACTATAATTCTTCAATAAACGAATCGAAGTAATTTTGTACAGATTTGTATAGCGATAATTAAATTTCATGAATTCCACACTGTGTGCATGACTTTATCTCATACATATCATCGTTTATTAGTATATATGTATACTTTCTGAATCAAGCCGCTTTTGAGCTTAGAACCTTAATTGTCTCATTTATGAAGGCAAATCTGCTCGTTTATGACCATTTCCTAATAAAGTCCGATGCCATGTTTACACCGGCCTTTCACAGTGGGTCAAACTGCGATAAGATTTCGGTTACCCGACGATGTGCATTTATTCATAATTCATTGTGCAAAGGAGTGAATAAACTAACAATATAAAAACAAAGCTGGACCTTTTCGAGGACTTTGGTCGCTGTTTCTGTAAACCTTGTTCTATGAAGATAAGGACAACTTTACTATCGGATTATAGATTTACGATGGCCAGTTGATATCCTTATCAGGGTTTTTTTATTCGCGTAATATAATAGCGCAATCGTCGTATAAACAGTGTCGATAATTTAATATCGGCTTGTTACGAAACCATACTGTATATCATTAATAAGCAAATTCTTAAACTCTTTTATGAATGAATTGTGGATCTTGTCAAATTGTCACGTGACGGGCCGTTTTTCCTCTCGCAATGTTTGCCTTTGTTTCGTAGCGTATGTTCATATCTAAAGCCAAGATAAAATTGCTGAAAACAGCGAGCTAAACGTCGTAGCCTCGCAACAGAGTCATTCCTTTCTTTATCTCGTATCTAAGTGGACATCGTGCCCGCTGGACTTTACCACCGGTCACTTCGTTGTACATTCGGCATTGTACACGTTGAGTTCCTAAGGCTCCAAACGCTTAGTAAAGGGAAGTCTTGCAAGGAGTCAACTATTGATGTTTCATCGTGCATAAAAATAGGACATGTAGAGGCTCACGAGGATTCCAGGTACAGTTTGTTTCATGTTTTTATTTTTTTTTCTTCTCAATTAAATTTCATTTTAGTCATGATTTATACAAACCCTTATCTTGGCCACGTGTTCATAGATGGTTGTTTTTGCATCGTATTACAAAATCAATCAATACCAAGATACCGGTGGAATTTCTAATAAGGTTAGAAATCAAACGTTCAACAATTGTGATAAGAAAGAGTTCCATGAAGATAAACGTAAAGGAACGACAAATTTTGACCCGGTGATTTTTATATATTCAATAGGTTGTCACAAAGAAGACTTAGTACATAAAGGCAGAGAGCTAAGAATACATTAGTTTAGGGGAAGGGAACAAGCCGCTCGGGGCGGGACAGGTAATATCTATCAACCAGAAGTAATGAAAACGATATTAATTCATTACTACTTCGTCATTTGCCATCCATCAAGGTCTGTAAAGCCCCTGAACTGCCTCAGATGACGGTGACATGCTAGCCTTAGGCCAAAAATAATCTTACACGATCTAACACTTTTATTCCTTCCAATACCTATAGAAAAATGTCAAATACTTCAGAACACATGCTCTGTTATAGTAAGGTTTGTTTAAAAGATACATATCTTTTTTATGTTGCTTTTTTCGCTCTTCCCGTGAAATGATTTTGATGCGTGTGAAATTTTGAGGTCCAACTGGGATGGTGACAATGACAAACTTTCTCTTCAGATAAGATGCAAACACCGACATGAGTCATAAATTTAACGTTCAATACAGTTATGTAGCATTTAGGGCCCCTTATCAGCCGTTTGCAACTAACTCCCCTCCAAACGCCGAGCCGTGGTGGTATTCACTCGTAGATAGGGTCAGTTTGTGTTGTGTGGTGCATTTACCTGACCTACAATTGACGAGCAAACACCTGAAGATAACAGGTAGTTAAGCCAATGAATAAAGGTCGCGATAAGACAAGGGGATCGTAACACACCGACCTATGTAAATCACCTATCAATATATGTCTTTATAATACTATCAATTGTTGTCCGTTTGTAATAACTATAGTCAATTTCTATCACAACTTGCATATTACACATTATAGATTACAAATCTAAACACTGATAAAAGATTTAAAGGTTAAAGTTTAATTATGACATTCATTATTCCTTTCAGTACTGTTTTAATGGCTTCTATGCCCTATGTTCGCTGGTTAATAAAACATGTTAGGTTGTAACATCAAAGCTACAAGAGGAAGATTAACACGGCCAAGACACCTTGTGTTTTTTTTTACCTGTGCATACCTGGCCCACGACGAGCCCTGCAGTAAGTAAATGTCATGAATCCATTGCCCTAAAATTTCGAGAATGGCAGCAAAATGCATCGATGTATGATTTCTGTATTATGCTGTTATTCACGAGAAGGAAGGGTTTCGACGTCTATTCACAGAGGAAGGATATCTAGGGACCACAAGTCGATTCCTTCACGAAACAACGCAGTACATTTATCCATCCGCGGTTCAAAAGGTGGCCCCGATGACAGCCCTATTTGACATTGTTAAGAGCTCAAAAGAAAAATTAATTATGTAAATTAATCCGTTATTGTCGATTTAACTGGCAATTTGTCATATATTTAATGACAAGAAAAAAACTTCGTAGTTAAAAAAAAATAATTAGCCCAATTATTTATGCAGAGTTATGCATATTTATTATTATAATGAACTTATCAAAAGTAAACATAAACACATCTTCTCTATCACCCTTTTTTTAAAAAAAATGAAAATTGCATCTTTGAGTACCTAAAGATATCGAGCAAGGATGTATATAAGATAACAAGTAGGTAATAACATGTTACTATTAGGGTCAAAATGCTGAACCCAAGGTCAAGATTTTGTTTTTATATGACTAATACATGTAGCTGATAAAGCTGTCATTGTATAAAGGTGGTCCAAAACAATGCATTGCATTCCCTTCACAGAAAGAAAAAAAACGTGCACACATTATAAATATTTTTCTTCTTTGGAAAAGTCTAAAGAGGAAAGTCAATTTCAATTGTTGTTATTTATTTTTTCAGTACGAAACTGTATTAAAAAGGTATACGTGTAATTAATGTATCTATCCATTTTCTTTTTCAGGTTTAGAATGAGGATTCTGCAGTATTAAAAAAAACTACAACGAAAAAGTCTCATAACAAGATGTGTTTGTAAAACACTATGCACCCAGCGGTAACAAAATTTGAATAAGCTATTTTAGCATATAGGTCACAGTCATGGTCACAAGGTCATTGACCTTTGTGTCATTTGAAAAAGCTTATTTAGTGAGGTATGCATACCAAATATGAAGTCTCTACATGTACCTCTCATAGTTTAAAGGTTATGGTGAAGGTTTGAAGAAGCTGTTTTTAGCATATAGGTCACAGTCTAGGTCACAAGGTCATTTACCTTGGTGTCATTTGAAAGAGCTTAATTAGTGGAGTATGCATACTAAATATGAAGTCTCTATCTCAAATGGGGAAAGTTAAAGTTGACAGGCAAACAGACAGATGGGACAAAAACGATATGCGCCCCAATTTATCGATATGAGAAAATAAATCCTTATATTCACCTGGAACGTCACGTGCAGGTGAATATAACATATAGTATTTTTTCTACATAGTTGGATCTCAGCCAATCAGAAGGATAGGAATTATCATGTAATGCTTTACTTTAAGAAGTCAATATTATTTTTGTTTTTCTCATTTACATGTACATGTATTAATGAAGGGTACTATCATATTTACCATTTGATTTTTGGATACAAGTCCATTGACTTTGAACATTTTTCCTGCGGAAATAAGGCACATACCCTATATTATAAATGAATGAAAAGTCTCATTCTCCGAGTCCAATATAAAACAGTTTTTATAAGTGTTTAAAGCTTCCTTAAGCATCAGACTTTGAAAACAAATGTATCATTTATTGCACACATATTTCGTCCCTGAAAATACTCAATATTTGAAAAAAAATATTATTATTTGTTTATTATCGTATTCCTTGTATAATTATATGTTTCATAAATTTATCGATATCGTGCCTTTGAGAAACAACACTTGTTTACGGACTTTTTGAGCAGCCACGATATTAAAATCTACGTAATTAAACGATTCATATTTCCACTAAAATGAGAATTTCGACTATTGTATAAATAAAATTTCCACCACTGAGTAGAAATGATAAAAAATAATTGCATAATGCATTTAACAGCGATCAACTAAATAATTACCATAAATAAATAAGCAGGTTTTGTAAAAATACTTAAAATATAGTTTATCATTCATATGCCTTGCAAGTATTTCTAATTAACATACTGCAGTATATAAAACAAAAGAATCTTTTTGTCTAGTCAAAAACGTACCGCATTTTGAAACAATCGCATCAGATTTTCCGTTTATTAAGGAATCACTGTCTAGCTAGTATAGTATGCCAGGGCATCAACAATAGTGGGAAACATGGGATAATTTGCATAACGGGCGATTCCTTATATTTCCATTTCATTGTGAAATAAAATTGTAGATTTAGACTTTAAAAATGTAGACATAGATTTAAATTACACGAGGACTCCCACGCCAATTACAATAGTCCTCGCCCACTGACGTCAAACACAAATGCAGCCGCACGAGATTTACATGCATAGCTGGCCTCCATAGCGTCAGACACAGAGACAGATGCGCACGAGATTTGCATGCGTGTAAGGCCTCCTTAGCTCCTGACTTATCGACCTACCCAATTTACATTCCGGGAGAATTATCAAGAAATCAACTTAAAAAAGTTCGTTCATATTTGTATCATTTTGCCCAAAAAGTCCAAATGTATTGATTAATCCACTATGCTCCTGTCTGCTTTTATCAAGTACCAAATTAATCTTACATAAGCGTTGTACACTAATCACGGATGGGTTTTGCAACCTCTCTGTAGTTTGTATCAACATACTAAGATTTTTTTAATCAAGATTTTTTAAATTTCTGTAGCATCAACTTATCTGCCAGTAGTCTGTCTCGGTAAAATAATACCAGGAACATGCTCGTAAGTATCGAATAAGTTGAGAGATGTTAACACCATATTCCGGTGATAGCGGGGTTATACTACACAAAAAAGGAAACTTGAAAGTTGGAACAAATGGAAGAGTCATTTCGTTTGTCATATAATTTGATTTTTAGTTGCATGACCCTTATCGTCTATCGTCACTAAAATATCCAAGTATGAAATAGATAGAAGAAAATGATATAAATGTTGTCAATGAAGAACTCTAGACTAGCATTTTGTTAACATCAATTTTAGAGTTACTTTGTAAAGAATAAAAATGATTTTTAAGAAAGTGATTTAGTTGAAGACCAATCACAGGATATATCTATTATATTTCCACCTTCCATTTTTATCGAAGAATCATTTATCGTGAGGAATGGTTGGATAAAGTGTAGAAAAGTCGTACGTTTTAGATGAAACTGTCAACTGAAAAAAAATTGGCGATTTCAAATTTTCTTAATTTTCTTTAGAGTTTTTGAGAATCTAAATATGATATTCTTTACTTCTAAAATATGGTGTAGCGCAGAGTACGCCTGACGTTTCTCCTTAACAGCTGTTAATATTTCTGTAAGGAGCAGGAATAGGGGTTGAGTAGAGTATTTGCTTGACCCTGCGATGTATCTCTGATTGTAAGTTTAGGAATCCAAAATAGGTAAGGTAGATAGATCACATCTTGGTTGACTAGAATGTTAATTTTTTTTTATTATTGAAATGTGACTTTGCAGAATTTCATCTTTAGGAAGTGAACTACAAACATAAGTTGACATTTTAAAATTAGAATTCATTAAAACCAAGTTTTAATTATAAGCCGTGCAAACAAAGACGATATTGTAACAAGCCTTGTCGCTACAACCATATTAAGGTAGAATAAAACACCCGTGGATTTTATTTAACCCATTTCTTAAAAAGTACGGGAGAAAAAAAAGAATAATATTACTATATTGACAACAATGAATGATCCCTGCAAGAAAAATAATAACTAAAGTTTTGGCATATTTGCGCCATATTTTGTGAAAAAAATCAGAGAATCCTATATACTGGTCACTTGGGGGCTCACATTTTGGAATGTGTTTACGCTATCTAAGTGCAATAAACAAACTTGTAACAGTCTGTTATAAAATGCAGTGTAACTTTTGTTCAATAAATAGTAGAGGGCAGATATTTGGACACATATATAAGGAGTCTCCATTCTTTATGTACTACAAAGGTCAAGGTCATATCAAAAAGTCAATTATTGTGACGTCATCTACTGAATCTTTTTTTTACCATTGAAATTTTTTAAATCGCCTAAATATCTTAAACCACTGGTTTAATTTTCTTGATTTTTACACATTTTATTCTAGGACTCATTTGAATCATTCTGTTGATTTTTTTGTAAATATTGAATCATACACTAATTTTTCTTTTAAGAAAACGTAAAATATTCACATGTGAATTTCAATTCCGACGATATGTATGTTCTATTTTAACAAAGAGCGATATATGTTAAGTATTTTAATTTTACTTTATATGTAGCTTGAATTTGTACAGCTATATATGCGACCTTTATTGGTCATTTTTATTTTGATCTAAATGCCGTTATTTTAGAAATATGACATAAAAATCACGTTTTCCCGCCATTTTAGCTTATTTTGTATAAAACTGCTTATTTTCAAGCAGTTTTTCTTCCAGAAAATATAGAGCGCAACCTAGAACAAGCTCTATATTTATACCAAAGATGTATCTATCCAATACTAATTAGTGACAGAAAAATTATGTATGTTCTACACTGCGCTCTATGTTTCCCATAAGAAAAAACATCAAGAAAAAGGCATATTTTTGGCTTTTTCGTCAGATAGCAAAAATAGCATTATTTCTCATGTCATTTACAGCTAGTGAGTGATATAAATGTGAAAAATATATTGGAAATATTTCTAATATAATCTCTTCTACAAAATAAATATCAATTAAACATATCTGAATGTCATTCTAAATTGTAGATTTTTAGGGAGCAAAAATTGGCTCTTATCATATATACTCCTTTAAATATTTTACTCAAATTTTCCAGTATCAATATAACTTATTAATTTAAAGTAACAAAAAGGTTATATTCATTAAAAGTATTACACAAATTGGGAATAGATCAATTGGTAATTCTAAAATAAGACTCATTCTGAAGTCGAATATCTGATTTCACAATCTTCTTACAGGGGTCGGATAGGTCATGTTTCAGAAGTACTATGTGGGCAAAAAATGTGTGATTGAATTTCTTTCATGTCATATATAAAGAGATATTTTTTATCCAAAAACAAAATATCAAAGTTTCAGAAAAACTGAATTTGAGGAAAAATTTGGTCAATCTATTGTGTCCTACCTTAAGTGATATGTTAGTACAACCAGGAAAGGTAAGGGAAAAGCGTCCCAAATCATTGTAAAATGTACATGTAAAATAGAATCTGGTACCTGATAAAAGTAGGTACATATACTGGGTTTATAGCATAATTAGTGTGAGAATCTGATCCCACCTGTGGGATTTCCAAGGAACCGTGTTTTACGCCAAGAATCAGCTCAAAATATGTATGTAACATTCCTCGGGTACTTGATTAATAACGTGTTCTATGTCTACTATAGTTGTTCCCTTATTTTTGTTTCTGATAACGTGCTAAATTTGTGAAACCATTTGTTCATTTCAAGTCATTATTGGTTTCGGTCTCATTATAAGTGTAAAAAGCAAGAAGGAGAGAAAGAAAACAAAGAAGGGTAGAAAAACTATTGTATCGATTTGTTTATGAAGGTACATATAATGTTGATCAAATGCGACTTACCAGCTGAGTAGCAGCACTTCCTGCTGGCAGCAAACATAGAAAGCTAGAGGAAAGAGTGTTGGAAGATCTTTGGATAGAGGTAAGATAAATCAAAGACAAAACAAATTCTGTTTTTTTAACACAATTGTTTTTTTTACATATTGCAATGCTATTGATATTTTATTTAAAACGAGCGAAAACGTTGTTTGAATAAGTAAAAGCCATTCAGCTACAACTCTGATCCAGATCTTAAATCATCGTCGGAAACCCACGGTTGATGATTAAAGACGAGATCACCCGTGGGTTTCCGATGATGATCTTAAATGTACTTAGTAATTGGAAGGACTTGATCACGTGACCGACCCACTTCAATTCCCATTGAAATTTTTAAACTTGTTATTTATTTCTTAATATTTCCCTTAAGATTCTTTGTTAATTAGGAAAGGTTCATATTCTCAAAAACTACCATGGGATGAAAAAGAATATTTCCATTCTGATGTGACTGAAGTCAAAAAATAGTACAACGCGCTTCATGAAATATGCAGGCGTGAAGCGTTGTTGTTTATGTCCTCATGAATTCTCAAAAATGAAATTTATCTCTAATATTAATGCACAAGAAGTATGAATTTTAATTTAGATGCCATTTTCTTTGCATAAATTTAGAAAAATCTGAATAAACATAGCATTTTCAGTTGATGTCCACAAAGATTTGAGTACAACGTATGATTCAAGACATCAAACATATCTCCTTTATTGTTTAAAAAAAAGATGATGGTTTGATTAGTGTTGTTTTTATCATTGTGAGCTTTCTATGGTGCTGTTTTAAAATCTGCATCCCTATGGCTCTTCGATTTCGTAAAAATTATTTTCTGCACGACTTAAATAAAAATTACACGTGTAACTAAAAAACCAATCAGTGTAGAAATACACACGAACCTATTGAAATTTACAAAATCTATAGAATAAGTGCACAGTGAAAAAGATATTGACAGGATATAATGAGAAAATTACACAAATGTAAAAATGAAAACTGCACGAGTGAGAATACATCGATATAATATGCAACGCATTCTCACTACGCATATTTCATGAATATTCAATGGAGAATTGGATGCTTGAAACTTATTGTAAATGTAATGGTGTTAGTAATCTTTTAATGTGAAACACTGATGCCCCCGTATAACTTTTTTGTGAAGATTTAAGTTTCTTAAATGCAATTCAAACTCCAAGGTCGAGAGATGAAAAATGTTGTTACTCAAAGAAAGGACTTGTCTCAATTAATATACCTGTGAAATATAAAAGTTCAAACACTAACTATACAATATTTATGGGCATGGTTAAATTTTTCAAAGATAGGTCGAACTCCAAGGTCAAGGTTTAAAGCTAAAAATTGTTGGAATCCAAAGGAAGGCCTTGTCGCAATACACCTGTCACATATGAAGGCACTAATACTTCTTGTAAGTGTTCAAAAGTTATGTCCAAGGTTAAAGTTTGTTTAAAAGTAAGTCAAAGTCAAAGGTCAAAAGGTCATTTTTATTCCCTTAAAAGGTCTTGTCACAATGGATTCACATGTGGAATATGAAAGCCGTAGCACCAACTGTTTAAAAGTTATAGGCAAAGTTAAAGTTTGGAAAATTCTTACAAAAGTGGGTCAAACTCAAAGGTCAAGAGGTCAAACACTTTGGTACCCAAAAAAGGTCTTTTCCCAAGAAATATACACATGTGAAATATGAAAAACATAGCTTTAACCAATCAAAAGTTACGGGCAATGTTTTTGGGGACAACCAGATAGACAAACAGACAGATAGACGGACAAGGCAAAAACTATATACCCCGAATCTTTGATTATGGGGCATAATTTTTTTTCAATTTCTATAGACAATCTGTAGACAATCAAGAAAGCTATGTATCCTTCATAGGTTAAATATTCGCAAGTCGGCCAATCGTCGCCCGATCATCGAGCTCTGAGCTACAGTTTGATTTTAACCGTCGGCCGAAATTTTCAACACCCTTATTGTCCAACGATGGACGACCGACTTAATAAACTAACCGCCGATGGTCGGACGATGATCGAAGGTTGGTCGACGGATAACTGCAGTTGAAGAAATCGGCCACCGACGCATGAAAAATTATAACTTGGACCGATGGACACAAAATTGGTCGGCCGACAAAAAAATAGGTCAAAATCGGCCAAGACAACGGCCGATGAACTGACGACTGTCACCCGAAGAATCCCATTTTTGCCTCAAAACGTGTCGGCCGTTGGTCGTTTTTGGAAATGTGACTGGGGTTTTACACACGAATTGTGTTTTCGTAAATGTCGGCCGACGGTGAAAATCAAACTGCGGCTTATGCCTTGGTCACATTTAAGCCGATGGTCGGGCGACCAAATTTTTTTGGTTTTGTCGGCCGAATGAACATGATCGGCCGACACGAGTGTCGGGTGACACGGAGCAGTCACATTAATTCCTAGGATCACTGATGACTTTGACTTTGATAAATAACACAAAAATCTTTTTTTTCTTTAGAAATCAGCAATATTTTTCATAGCTCTATAATCAGATAGGTGACGTAAGTAATGTTTGAAGGTTGGTCGACGGATAACTTCAATTGAAGAAATCGGCCACCGATGCAGAAAAAATTATAACTTGGACCGATGGACTCAAAATTGGTCGGCCGACAAAAAAATCGGGCAAGAAAATTTGAGCTGCCATACGGAGGCATTATTGTTTCACAAACATATCTAGTTAATTAAATATTATGACTTTTTAAATTAAGAGTTGTCTCTCTTTGCATCCCACTCTTTTGAATTTGACGTTATTTGGCAGACAAAGGAAATGACTGGGAGCAAGGATTTTTTTTGTAATATAAATTGTCGGTATAAAAACTGGTCCTTAATTTTGTAACGAAGTAAAATCATCAACCTAAATTTAAACCTTTTTTCTTGATTAATTAAAACTACAACCTGTCAAATACGTATTTTATAATTTGGATCCTGGCTTGTTAATTAAGAGATGTATTGAACTTGCTAATCATATCAAAAATACACAGTCCTACCCGTACTATAAGATACAATAGGATAGGAATCTTTTTCTTTTTCATCAATACGTTTTTCCTCACCTCTTTCTAAAATGATATAATTTTATCTAATTTTATATATTCTATTGATAACTAAAGCACATTGAAGAGGTAGAAATATATCTAGTTATGAATTTCAAGATTTCCAGTAATGACATATGTCCAACACTGAGCTTGAATATACCTTAAAAAAAACCTGATTGGAAAAAATAACCTAACGGACATCGATCGATCTCAAAAAACCTACAAACAATACAGCCACTAGCCAGAAAAATTATTACAATGTATCTTAATCCACCTTCCTTAGCATCTCTGTATAGCTCTGCTATTCATCAATAAAGATACTAAAGAATGGTTATAAAAAGGATTTATACATCGCTAATGAGAGTAAAACCCCAGTCACATTTCCAAAAACGACCAACGGCCGACGGTTTTTGAAGGAAAAATGGAATTCTTCGAGTGACAGTCGTCAGTTCATCGGCCGTTATCTTGCCCGATTTTGACCTCTTTTTATGTCGGCCGACCAAATTTGTGTCTATCGGTCCAAGTTATAATTTTTTATGCGTCGGTGGCCGATTCCCTCATTTGAAGTTATCCGTCGCCCAGCCTTCGATCATCGACCGACCATCGGTGGTCAGTTTATTAAGTCGGTCGTCCGTCGTTGGACAATAAGGGTGTTTAAAATTTCGGCCGACGCTTAAAATCAACCTGTAGCTCAGAGCTCGGTGATCGGACGACGATTGGCCGACTTGTGAATATTTAACCTAGTAAGGATACATAACACCAACAAAATTTTGATGCATGGATAAATATAAATTTTTTGAACGGAAATAACATGAATAATTAATCCGTAAAATATAAAGAAATCTTAAGTATTCTTTGCTGCTTAGATATGCACCATTTGTCGTTTTTATGCAATTCCATATAAAATTTTGCACAAATTTTCAACATTGGGTCACAATTTTTTAAGATTCTGCCACGAACATTACTCACGTCACCTATCTGAATAGAGATCTATGAAAAAATATTGCTGAATTCTAAAGAAAAAAGATTTTTTGGGTTATTTATCCAAGTCATCGGTGTCCCTAGGAATTAATGTGACTACTCAGTGTCGCCCGATACTGTATCGGCCGATCATGTTCTTTCAGCCGACAATACCAGAAAAATTTAGTCGCCCGACCATCGGCTTAAAAGTGACCTAGGCATAAGGGTAGAAAAATGAAGTACAGCGTTTTGGTTATATAGAAAACTATATAAATAATTTTTTTAACCTGAAATGTGTTTTATTTGCAGATTATTCATTTCATTTCATTTACATGAAAGATTTCATGTTCTCTTCATTTCAACGCCTTTTTTATTTAAATTTCAGCTTGAACCGTTTACATTTGAGCTCTCCGCTGTCAATAACGATGATCGGGAAACATTATTATCAATAGATATGGAAGGGTTTAACATGGACAACGAAATAATTTATTAAAAACACACCATGGACAACAGAAGCGGTATGAATGAGATTAAATCTTCAGATTGTACAACAAATGAAAACTTAACTTGTGTTCGGGATAACCATGCGATACCATTTATTGCAATTTCCTTGACGATAGTTGGCACTCTGATCCTCGTAGTAAATGGAGGAGTTTTTGCTATTTTAATCAGAGTAAAAAATGTACGGAAGAACCCCTACCTATTTTTAGTACTTATGTTATGTGTGAGCGATTTTACCGTAGGTCTTGGAATCATATTCTTCGGTCCCCATTATGTCATACCTTCTCTATACGGGAACAAAATTTTAATTGTTTTGCAGGTTCTTTTAATGACCAGTGGCTTGAACCTGTCACTCTTACAGACGTTTTTAATCAGTTTACAAAGATACCTGGTTATATGTAAAGAAAACTTGAATTCATGCATATTTAAAAATAACCGGAAGTACTATGTTTGTGGTGGGAGTTCGATTGTCGTAGTAATCTTCAACTCCGTTCTAATTTCACCACCAAAGAGGAATTCCCATTTGGCTCATGACCGTTTGTTGTCGTATGTCTATAGTGGGCACTATCTGGCACACTCGATATACGTTAGGTTTCTTTCACTGAGTCTGGTGTCATTGACGCTCGTCTTCTACGTTGTAACCGTTTGCCATGCTCTTAAAAATACAGGAAAGTGAATCCTTTGGATGCTTCGAAATCCACACAATTAAGTACAATTCAAATTCAAATGACACAGCAACCTGTCACTTCCGTTGACAAAACAAATAAGAAAATTCATGGTTATCGTCAAGGAAAGTCGAATTTCCAGAATCACCACAATTTGATTTCATCGAGACAGAAAAAGGTTAACAGTACTTTGTATTTAGTTGGTTTATTAATCATCCTTCTTGTACTTTTAACAGGACCTTTCTTTGTAACATTATGGTATGACAACACGTCTTCGAAGGCCAATGGTGTAGTGTTTTGTTTATGTGTGTTGAATTCGCTTGTAAATCCATTCATATATTTGTGGAGGCTGTCTGAAGTTCAGAAATGTTTTAAATCACAATTTTGTTGTGTGAAACATTAGATGCTTTTATTTACTGACTTGATATGTATGAAAAAAATGAATTAAAACTACTTGTGATTTCTCACTCTCTTCCATCGGCTCATAAATTCACTTCAATCGGAACACCACTCGGTTTTTTCTCGACTTGACGGAAAAGGCCGAGTAGTGTTCCGATTGAAATTCACCTCTGTCGTTGGCTCGCGTATATCACAGTGCTAAATTCGAGAAATAGTGCGTTTGTTTGAATTCCCTATAATTCAATTTATATGCTTATGTCTGAGTTTTGAGATAGATATTTACTAAATCAATCCAGAACTGTTTTGAAATAAAATTCAAACAATCCGGAAAATATCACGTTTTGTACGTCAAAAATCTTGACGTGAGCCCATTGCAGAGGTGTCTGAGAGAGGAACGAACGACTAATTGTGTTTTCGTAAATGTCGGCCGACGGTGAAAATCAAACTGCGGCTTATGCCTTGGTCACATTTAAGCCGATGGTCGGGCGACCAAATTTTTTTGGTTTTGTCGGCCGAATGAACATGATCGGCCGACACGAGTGTCGGGTGACACGGAGCAGTCACATTAATTCCTAGGATCACTGATGACTTTGACTTTGATAAATAACACAAAAATCTTTTTTTTCTTTAGAAATCAGCAATATTTTTCATAGCTCTATAATCAGATAGGTGACGTAAGTAATGTTTGAAGGTTGGTCGACGGATAACTTCAATTGAAGAAATCGGCCACCGATGCAGAAAAAATTATAACTTGGACCGATGGACTCAAAATTGGTCGGCCGACAAAAAAATCGGGCAAGAAAATTTGAGCTGCCATACGGAGGCATTATTGTTTCACAAACATATCTAGTTAATTAAATATTATGACTTTTTAAATTAAGAGTTGTCTCTCTTTGCATCCCACTCTTTTGAATTTGACGTTATTTGGCAGACAAAGGAAATGACTGGGAGCAAGGATTTTTTTTGTAATATAAATTGTCGGTATAAAAACTGGTCCTTAATTTTGTAACGAAGTAAAATCATCAACCTAAATTTAAACCTTTTTTCTTGATTAATTAAAACTACAACCTGTCAAATACGTATTTTATAATTTGGATCCTGGCTTGTTAATTAAGAGATGTATTGAACTTGCTAATCATATCAAAAATACACAGTCCTACCCGTACTATAAGATACAATAGGATAGGAATCTTTTTCTTTTTCATCAATACGTTTTTCCTCACCTCTTTCTAATATGATATAATTTTATCTAATTTTATATATTCTATTGATAACTAAAGCACATTGAAGAGGTAGAAATATATCTAGTTATGAATTTCAAGATTTCCAGTAATGACATATGTCCAACACTGAGCTTGATTATACCTTAAAAAAAACCTGATTGGAAAAAATAACCTAACGGACATCGATCGATCTCAAAAAACCTACAAACAATACAGCCACTAGCCAGAAAAATTATTACAATGTATCTTAATCCACCTTCCTTAGCATCTCTGTATAGCTCTGCTATTCATCAATAAAGATACTAAAGAATGGTTATAAAAAGGATTTATACATCGCTAATGAGAGTAAAACCCCAGTCACATTTCCAAAAACGACCAACGGCCGACGGTTTTTGAAGGAAAAATGGAATTCTTCGAGTGACAGTCGTCAGTTCATCGGCCGTTATCTTGCCCGATTTTGACCTCTTTTTATGTCGGCCGACCAAATTTGTGTCTTTTTTGACCCGGTGATTTTTATATATTCAATAGGTTGTCACAAAGAAGACTTAGTACATAAAGGCAGAGAGCTAAGAATACATTAGTTTAGGGGAAGGGAACAAGCCGCTCGGGGCGGGACAGGTAATATCTATCAACCAGAAGTAATGAAAACGATATTAATTCATTACTACTTCGTCATTTGCCATCCATCAAGGTCTGTAAAGCCCCTGAACTGCCTCAGATGACGGTGACATGCTAGCCTTAGGCCAAAAATAATCTTACACGATCTAACACTTTTATTCCTTCCAATACCTATAGAAAAATGTCAAATACTTCAGAACACATGCTCTGTTATAGTAAGGTTTGTTTAAAAGATACATATCTTTTTTATGTTGCTTTTTTCGCTCTTCCCGTGAAATGATTTTGATGCGTGTGAAATTTTGAGGTCCAACTGGGATGGTGACAATGACAAACTTTCTCTTCAGATAAGATGCAAACACCGACATGAGTCATAAATTTAACGTTCAATACAGTTATGTAGCATTTAGGGCCCCTTATCAGCCGTTTGCAACTAACGCCCCTCCAAACGCCGAGCCGTGGTGGTATTCACTCGTAGATAGGGTCAGTTTGTGTTGTGTGGTGCATTTACCTGACCTACAATTGACGAGCAAACACCTGAAGATAACAGGTAGTTAAGCCAATGAATAAAGGTCGCGATAAGACAAGGGGATCGTAACACACCGACCTATGTAAATCACCTATCAATATATAAGTCTTTATAATACTATCAATTGTTGTCCGTTTGTAATAACTATAGTCAATTTCTATCACAACTTGCATATTACACATTATAGATTACAAATCTAAACACTGATAAAAGATTTAAAGGTTAAAGTTTAATTATGACATTCATTATTCCTTTCAGTACTGTTTTAATGGCTTCTATGCCCTATGTTCGCTGGTTAATAAAACATGTTAGGTTGTAACATCAAAGCTACAAGAGGAAGATTAACACGGCCAAGACACCTTGTGTTTTTTTTTACCTGTGCATACCTGGCCCACGACGAGCCCTGCAGTAAGTAAATGTCATGAATCCATTGCCCTAAAATTTCGAGAATGGCAGCAAAATGCATCGATGTATGATTTCTGTATTATGCTGTTATTCACGAGAAGGAAGGGTTTCGACGTCTATTCACAGAGGAAGGATATCTAGGGACCACAAGTCGATTCCTTCACGAAACAACGCAGTACATTTATCCTTCCGCGGTTCAAAAGGTGGCCCCGATGACAGCCCTATTTGACATTGTTAAGAGCTCAAAAGAAAAATTAATTATGTAAATTAATCCGTTATTGTCGATTTTGTAGCTTTCCACCGGCAAGTGGTGGCGTCTCCATATGAGTGAAACATTCTCGAAAGGGACGTTAAGCAACATACAATCAATCAATCAATGTATAATCAACAGAAATTAAGTCTGTATCACGAACAGAAGTTAAGTCTGTATCACGAACAGAAGTTAAGTCTGTATCACCAACAGAAGTTAGGTCTGCCTCATCAACAGAAGTTGAGTCTGTCTTATCAGCAAAAGTCAAGTCTGTCGCACCAACAGAAGTAAAGTCTGTCGCACCAACAGAAATAAAGTCTGCGCCATTAACAGAAGTTAAGTCTGTCTTATCAGCAAAAGTTAAGTCTGTATCGCCAACAGAAGTTAAGTTTGTTTCCATAACAGAAGTTAAGTCTGTTTCATCAACAGAAGAAGGATATGGAGATAACGAACGGTATTCAATATCAAAGTCCATAAAACAATACAAAATAGGAGCAGAGCAAACACGGACCTCCGAAACATCAGAGGTGGGATCAGGTGCCATGGAGGAGTTTACAGACTTTGTTTAAGTTAAGTCTGCCTCATCAATAGAAGTTAAGTCTGTTTTATCAGCAAAAGTTAAGTTTGTCTCACCAACAAAAGTGAAGTCTGTCTCACCAACAGAAACAAGTTTGTCTCATCAACAGATTGATTGATTGATTGTATATTGTTTAACGCTGAGTCGACTATTTTTCAGCCATATTTCGACAACTATTAGTTGATATGATCGGTATCAACAGAAGTTAATTCTACCTCACCAACAGAAGTTAATAAGTCTTTCTCACCAACAGATGTAAAATCTTTCTCACTAACAGAAGTTAATTACCAATAGAAGTTAAGTCTGTCTTACCAACAGAAGTTAAGTCTATATCACCAACAGAAGTTAAGTCTGTATCACCAACAGAAGTCAATTCTTTCTTACCAACAGAAGTTAAGTTTATATCACCAACAGAAGTTAAGTCTGTATCGCCAACAGAAGTTAAGTCTGTATCGCCAACAGAAGTTAAGTCTGTATCACCAACAGAAGTTAAGTCTGTATCATCAACAGAAGTTAAGTCTCTCTCACCATACAGCACTTGGTCTACCGATTGCTTAACCAAGGGATCGACATGCTTTTTTCTTTCTTCTTTAGAGGGGTATAGAAGGTATTAATTTTTTTAATAATATATAGCATATACTTAAGAAATGAATTAATTTTTGAAGATTCATCAGGTTATGAACTACGACGCTTCACGTCGTCATATTTCATGAAGCGCGTTAGCGCTTCATGATAAATATGCCGGCGTTAAGCGTTGTAGTTCATATACCTCATGAATCTTCAAAAAATTAAATTCATTTCTTATATTTACATTATTTTTCTGATGACTTGCATAATTTTACGCCGTTCAACTGTCATTTTCAAAAAAAACAGTGTGCACTAATTTTTTGGACGTCAAGTGGTATTACGGTATGACGCAACAATGGAGATATTCATGCTTACTCGTGGTACATACATAATGTAGTGAATGAGAAAATGAACAGCATTTTTGGGGGTAAAGAATCTTAGGGGAATTTAATTGGAAATGTAAATATTTTTAAATATTTTATAGAGCCGACCTGTAAGTTCAAACTATAGTTCGTATAGACTGGCAAAATACATACTCCGGTTTCTTCGAATCAGTGCAAATAAGGCACTTCACACTGTTTGAAACAGAATCTTCTATAACGGATTGATAAATATACAAGAGCATCGATCATTGTCACTACAAAATTGTTGCTTTACTCGTCCTGGAAACATAACCCTGTGGTTTTATATTGGACAAGGGATTTTACAATTGGTGATTAGTCAACATTTTTAACGCCTGTTTTTTTTCCGATGAACTAAGCAACTCAACATTGTAGCAAACGTTTCATTATTTACAACTGTCTTGCCTGTGCAAATCCTTTTTTCAGAGGGACGTTAAACAATATACAATCAATCGATCAAACGTGACTACAGAAAAAAATTTGAAGATGCATACACATATCGCTTCAAATTCTCAACTAAACGAAATCTTTCATTCTAACATTGAATCACACTATTTGTATATCAGAGCAGCTTGCTCCTGGTCAACTGTCCTATATAGTAAGTTCTCTGTCGCAAAAAGGTAAGTACAAAATGTGTTCGTGAGACTGTATGATAGCTTATGGCGAATAAACATTTTCACCAATTCCACACAGATATGGACACTGTGACATTACTTTTGGATCAACCTTCGTATATGCAGAACAACTGCTTGCAGGATCATGTTTTAATGATAATGGGAAAATGTTGTTATTACGAACTACAATAAAACTGATTCAGGGTAAATTAGATATTTTTCGATATAACTTTTTGCCAAACACAATGCCATTGGTGAAAATAAAATGAAAAAATAAACTGGTTAGTGACAAGGAGTAATTTGAAGAGATTAATCTATCTCTTGAAAATGAAATTGTATGCTAACAGAAATCAGACTCTTTTTCAATTCCGATTTCATTCTAATTTCCCAAAGTCAAGACGTTTGGCAAATCAATTTTTCAAGGCCGGAAGCAGATTAAAAGAAAAAAAAAGTAATATCTTCTAAATAAAATGGATTGTAAGTTTTTGCGGAATACCTTTTTTTTAATTTTTTGGATTTCCAACCCTAATTCTCATAGGACCAAATTCTCTATCCTTAAATATCCATGCATCAAGCACATAATAATCTGATATTAAATTAAAGCATTTTATAGTAGAAATAGATTCTATGAGAAAAATGTTTAATAAAACTTTAGATAAAAATATTATTATTAAATGATGTGGTGGAAAGATAGTGCAAATTGAAAACAATGTTTATACCAGATAGATATTTTCAAATTAATTTTTTTCGTTAATTAAAAACAGAGGGATATAACTCAAATCAAAATTCGAGCTCATAAATTAGGACACATCCCACCCTTAACTTTAGAAATAATTGGAATTTTGTCTATAAATACATGTATACCTAGTATATTCAACACCCACACATCTGTTAAGGTTCATTGATACTCTGATAAGAGAGATAACTCTTAATGACATAAATGTCTATTATTTCTTTATAGATTTTCCAAGTTGAAGTGTCTTTTTTGTCTAATTTTGACCCGGAAGCTATGTTATAATTGTTTGTATTTTACTTAAAAAACATCTATTTTGGAAAATCATTAAGGTTCAAACAGCAATTTGTATGAGTGAGCAGTGGGTTTATGAACCTTAATATATTCAATTCTGTTATGTATTCATTTTCACTGAATCTGAATCGCCCGTGTGGCTTATAAGTTATTGGTTAGAGCGTCTGCTCTACAGTCGCGAAGTAAGGAGTCAATCCTTACGTCGCGGGTTCAACTCCCACTGTGGGACGTGGAGACCGGTCCTTCGAATGAGACTGTATTAACTGGGGCCCCATGTCGCAGTAGGCGCTGGCACGAAAAGAACCCCTATTGCTCAGTGACTATATGTGACAAGTATAGGACAAAGAATTTGCCGCTCTCCACCGGTATGTGGTGGCGTCTCTATATGAATTAAAAATTCTCGAGAGGGACGTTAAACAACATAAATCAATCAATCATTGAATCTGTTACGGATATAATACCTTAATAACCAATCTGCGTTAACGTTCTTTTTCATTGATGATAATTAGGTAAGAATAGCCCAGAAAAAAGGGTTATGAATTATGTGAACGTTTTGAAATTAAAAAAAATATTTAAGTAAGTTCACTCCTGTAAAATAGAACATTGAAAAGAAAAGGAGACGCATTAACCCTTGTTTATAAAAATATTTTAAATGTGTTCTGACTACTTTCTACGGGGTTACCCGAAAAGTTTCCATAACTTTCTAGCAAATCGTCATAATTGACGACAAGCCGACATAAATGTACGACAAGAAGATAAAGTTATCTGACAAGTCTTTCAAATCGACATCCATAATTCCATACTAAGACCCTTGTTTTGTAAACAGTATACAATCCAACAAATAAAGAACTGTATTTTGAAAACATTTATATGAAATATTTAAATGTTAGCTATAGTTAATAAAAAAAAGTTTTAAAAATTATAAAATAATTCTGGTAGTATAGTAAATTCCAATTGAATCCAAGCTGGATATTTCATGTTATGGAATGTGATCTGGATTTGTGTGATCTGAAAAGAAAGAAAAATAAATTTAGAAAATAAAGGAAAAAAAAAAACAAATTAATATCAGATTCGCGATGACATAAAAGTATGATAAATACATAATATATATGTATATATATATATGTACATGTATTATATACATGTATATTTTATAATGAAATGACTCTTACAATGAAGTAAGTTTTATTTCCCGTGCCTCTAATGAACTTATGGGATGAAAATTGAATTACGTTTAATTATTTATGAAGCAAAAACATCCGTTTCTGACACTTCGGCAGAAGCCTGTTTTACTGTATTCATCATAAATAATAAATATTCTCCATCTGTAAACCTTTAATTGTGTTAATTGGTTTAGAAAACTTTTTTATTTAGCTGGTAATTTGTTGAATGTCATAGTTGACATAATTTACGACTGTTTTCCTGTAAATTCTTAAAACAATCATCATTAAATTAGTTATTCGGTTACTTATTCTTTTTTATTACAGGTCGTATCCTGATTGTACCACAGAGAATATGGTGCATTTTCTGCCTAATCAATAATTCAACAGCAATATTTCTTGGAGGTTGAGTTAATTTTGTTTGCTGCAATGGGGTTCTGTATAGCTATGTATAGGTTAACATTGTTTTGAGAAATTGCCTTGAATTGCTTCTCAGTATGTTATTAGTACTAATGCTAGTATGCTTAGCTTGAAAGGCGATGCATGTTTATTTTTTGCCTTGTAACTATTAAAGAAATCCCCTCAATTTCATGCTAATCATTCTGATATATTTTCTGCTTTTCAATAAAAATCTGCCTTAAGTTATAATGATACAGATTTTTATTGATGAATTGGTAACACGTGTCTGATAAATAACACAACAGAAAAGACGGAAGTGGGTTTCCTGCATTGTAAATCCGCCGTTGATTCAAAACGAGTAAATACTACTACTAACATTTTTTTTGCATCGGAAGAGAATAACTATTAATATTACCTGGTATAATCATGAATTACATCATTGTTTTTAAATGCATTCAACTATTAAAGTGTTATTTGAAAAAAATCATATTTTTATGTACATGGTAAGTTATAGCTCGTGCGAAGACAAAAATACGCAAAGTATGACTGTGATAGAATTAAAGTATTAATTTTAAAATTTACATCCAAAGAAAAATTTAATTAAAAAATAAACAAATGAAACATTTATTTATTTTACTTATATGTGTGTAATTCCACATTTCACCAGAATCGTGATTTAAAAGCGAGGGACTTTTTTTTTATTTTTGCTTGAACTACGAGGTCGTATTTTATACTGATCCCGAACGAATATAATTAAATTATTTTCATTTTCATACAAATAACATTTAACTGAATATCAGTCTGTGTGATTAATGTCCATAATATACTTTGAAAGTAAATGCTAAATTAAGTCTCATTAACACGTAATGAATACGCTCGTTATCTAAAACTTGCCTCTCAAAACAAAATGCAATAGTAATAAACATAAATAAATATTATAATCAATAAAGTTTGGAATTTCCTCAGAAGTATGGTAAAGGTCAAGGTTGATTGGACTGTAATGCTGGTATTTAAAAAATATATCTTATGATAAAAAGTGTCATTGCTAAATACCAAAAATTACCTCTCAAATAACGGCACAGCGTATAAAGAATACGTTACTGTACACTATTTCGACACTGGTGCTTTTTATGAAAGTAGTTCAAATGTTACGAGGTCGGCAAACCGCGTATTTTATGAAAATTTTTGATGGACAAAATATCAATTTCCTAATCTCAATAGTTCACCTCATACAAGATGTGATAGATTGACATGATTCCTTGTACAGCACAGCAACTTACCCGTCAGAACATGGCTGTTGCATGCGATTATACATGTACGTGGCTTCCGATGCTAGTTTGGGACGCTGGAGTTTCTTCATCACAACTGGACTATCACTGGATAAATCCGTAATTTTTGTGGCAAAGACGTCAGCCGTCTCTTCGTCTTCGGAAGATGAGGACTTGATGTCATTACTAAACACATTCAGTTCCAACATCGATGAATCACTATCATCTTGGGTGCTGTTCTTGTTTGACAATGAACCTTCTTTAATTGTTGGTGTTTTGTCGTTCTCCTTTTTCGATGAAAGAGACCTTTTTGCACTTGAACGAAACTGAAGCTCTCGGGCATGTTGTGAGCTAGTTACATCCGGATTTGGTTTGTCTTTTGGTATGTTTGAATACGTGTCTTTCATGACATCTGGTAGTGAATGCACCTGTTTGATATCGTTATTAAAGCTACGGGGTCTCCTTTGAAGTTTGACGACACACCTTCCTGAAGGAGTTACCTGCCCTTCTATCTGAAACGGAAGTGCAGCATAACATGGTTTCCTGTAGCACCGTAAATGATTATCATGCGCATGTCTTTTGTGTACTTCCGGGCGAGATTGTTCACAACAAACCAATCTTTGTAATAGCTTCTTGAAACGTTTGAATAAAGACCTTCTCAAAATGATGTAAATCCATGGATCTAAAGTTTGATTAAAGCTCGCCATCCGTACCGTCGTTAGATCCATTGGGTAGTTTGGCTTTCCATTCCTTATTGTAATTAATATGTGAACCTTAAAATGTAAGAGGAGCTTTAAAATCAGGAAAAAAAACATCATATAAATGACGACAATAATTAAACTATATGTTTTTGCAAGTGAATTATTTTATCATCCTCACTTTTTTATTTACGTACTTTTTATAAAATAGTCAGGTATAAAAATATTTTAATGAAATTTGCAAAGATTAAATCTCGAATTTAAGAAATCTGAATTAAATTGACACCTGTTTCAAACAGCTCATTTTAAGTCGTTTTAAATTTTAAAAAAAAAAACTGATTATTCTCATATCTATGACTCTATATCAGGGTTTCAGTTGGCAAAATCGAAATGTGCAATGTTTTGATTCAAAATTGTTCTAAATGAAAAAAAGAGAAATATGTTAACCCTTAGTATTAATTTAAGAAAATTTAGTATAATGTGAATGATTATATTCATTGAAAAAAAATATGCAAGTACAAAAGTAACTGTATGCAGATGCAGAGGAAATTCGGACAAAATTTTAATTTTTCTGTTACAAAACTTTTTTTCCTGTAGCAATATTAATATAATTCATAACGTTAAGATTTGCGTATTTTTTTAATTTTATATTGCAAGTTTTTTGCTTGTCAAAACTCGATCCAAGTAATGGAGTGACATTCAATGGAGAATTTAAAAGATACGTCGAGCAAAAATCATTCCAGACAACATATCTCTGAGTCAATAATTTGATCTTTGACCTCATATATAAACCAACAGGAGAAGGGCAGAAAAGTAATCTGGGGTTAAAATTATATATAGCGTAATTTAGCTTTTTTTGTGATGCAGATTTTTGTAATATTAGTAGATTTTATATTTCTTTAATTAGAATACTATATTAGGAAATTCTGACTGGAATAATCAACAAAAAGAGTTTATCTTTCAAATTATCATTGCTTGTTGAAAAACTTTTTCTGTAGGGCAAGATAACTGACTGCATGATCTAGCACTTTGGGTCCATGGACTTTTCGAGCTTTGTAATTTATTTTATTTCTTTTTATTAATTTGGTTTTTCACGCTAATACAAATATAAAATCACAACACTAATGAGGTCATTATTTCTAAGATTGCTACCAGTGTGCTACATGTATTATTAGTTTTTTTTCTAAACTCTTACGAAACAAAACTATATATCTGAAATAAGCTTCATTTTGTATAGGCACTGACATTATAGATTGAATTGTCGTGCAGATTTTTAACTTTGATTTTTTTCAGCAACCGCCCTTTTCTTACCATAAAAGGTGTCCAACAGATCAAGAAAACAGTTGTTAAGAAACACATGAGGAGAAACATCTGAATTTCCGTGTTTCTTTGTTTGCGTTTCTTGTTTGACGCAATACCGGAAGTGGCTTGGTGCTCCAATTCTCCTTGGACTGTCTCTGCCTTTTTCTTAAGATATCTGACATGCAGTAAAGTGAACATGACGTATGTATTGCAGACGATCATTACAGAAAGGACAGCGAGATTTAGAGAGGCGTATAGATAACCATATCCGTTCAACAAAGGGTCTTGGCTGTGAAAATCGAAGAAGCACCATGTGCATGGATACTGCACAACAAACTTTCCAAATCCAAATAGCGGCAAAATTCCGATAATTATCACAAATAACCATATAGCAATTAGAGTCAGTTTTGCTCGCCCTTTATTGAATAGCTTTGAGTGTGTAAAAGTGCAACGCAAGGATAAATAGCGTTCAATTGCCATGCTGCTGACAATCAAAGGTGTGGATAAGCCAAAACACACCATAACGAAGCCATTGAATCGGCAGAATTCGTCTCCTCCAAACCATTTCCGATCGTTTAAATATGCGGCAACGGTTGCAGGAGAGGTTAGAATAATACCGGTCAAATCCGTCCATGCCAATCCGGCAACCATTGTATAGAAGATGCTGTTGGAAGACCTTCCCTTTCTAAGAACAATTAGGGCAAGAATGTTTCCGAGTGTACCGGCTATAAACATGATTACTGGAGATACTATCGTCGCTCCCCAGGCCTCGGATCGGGTGGAACTTTTGTTTGCCGAGGTTTCGTTACAGATCAACGGTTCCATTTTTCCGAATTTAAACTAATCACTTTCGTAAAGTATATCCCCTTGTCAAATATTTGCCGAATCTATTCCATAAAATAATCAAGTTATATCACCAAAACTTAGTTCCAAGAAGTAAACTTCTATATTGAGTTACTTGGGTCCATTTCTATTGGCTTCCGGGAACTGAAATGCATCAAGGGAAATTCATAAGCGCTCTGCACAAATACCATCACACTTGCCTCCTAGAACTTAGCCTTATCGGTTTGAGTTCAGTAATAGATATTGCAGATCACTGTCAATATTTCAAATTAGTCTCCAAATTAAAATGACATTTTCCGCATTGTTCCTGACATCTGGAATCATGATGATAATTAGTGACTACTAGCGGCCACACGACGTGTCAATCTCCAATAACTGGAATCACCGTCCATAATCATAAGATGAATCCTGTAAAAGTTTTTATCAAAATTGTATCAAATTGTGTGACATGTCAATCAATAACAGAGTTCCAGCTTATAAATAATCTAATTCTCAAAGGGCCACCTAACAACGATTTATATCAACCAAATGACGGAGGGATGACCCGAGGTTTCTCTTGTTTATTATTATTCCATAACCATATTGGGTCTGTTAGGAGTTTTCGCCTTAGCTTCCTTAATTTTATGACGTAATTTGCGTGGGGGTCGATGGGCTTCGGGAAGGCACTTCTCCAAAACTCGTCAAACAGTAATAGCCTTAAAATTTATGGTTACACTTATAGTGTGGTGAATAGCATTTACCGATATTTTCTAGGAATTCTCATTGACCGTTATTTGTTGGGTTGGTTTTGTCATCAAAATCAATGTTCTTGTGTGATTTTGGACTAACTTTGTTCTCTGAAAGTCTCTATTTATGTTATCTATCTATGTATTTAATCGTAAGGTTATTATTTCTTAAAACTTCTCCAGCTTCATTGTACTAATATAGAGTTGCAAGAAATAAACCTGAATTAACATTCAAAATGTCCCAAAAATGATAAACAAAAGTATCAAGTAAAGGCATTTAAGTGGAGATGTTCCTGGGATAGGTGTTTAAAAATAGTAAAACATCACTTTATTTAAGGCCAACACCCTGTAACAAAGAGATATAATTGAAAAATGGTTTTGATGTGAAACAAAAAGAAATATCAGTGCAATTATATGCACTCAAATAAAAGGTTCTTTTGCGCAAGAGATGAAATCTAGAAAGGGATATACGATTTCATCCTGCTTAATTGAGATATTCTGGATCTGTTTTCAATAAAATTGGAGTTGATTAAATCTGACCTAGCAACTTATACACTCCTACCTCAAGGGCACGGATTAAACGGCAATCGTATGCATTTCAAAAAACCAAAAGTTACAAAAATTGTTTAGCTGGCCATGAAATTGCCAACGTTGGTCGGGTGAATGCTTTTGCTATCTCTGACTTTAAAGATTAGGGAGTATGGCCCAGAAGCTACTTTTGAATTCCCAAATTATTTGACATAGTAAAAATGGCTTTAATTCAAGATAACAGATTCTCGGTTTAACCCACTTCACTACTAGTACAGTATTTTCCTGTGATGTAGTTTGTAGTTTTAAATAAATGAAGTGATATCCCTGCATTAGACTGGAATGTTATCATTCATTAAAATTTCCACCCTGTAATGATGACGGGGCCTTAACATCGATATGTACAATAAAGGTAGTACAATCAGGTCGTGTTGAATTCCAGCACCTTTACTCGTACTGTGTGGTAGAAGGGTGTTGACTTAAAGATGGCGAACAGGAGGGGGTACCGAATTTGAATGAATAAAGAAGTGTTTAATATTGTTATATTTTATGAAACAGACACTCCACTCTGTGATCACCAAGCTCCGCTCCATGTTTTACCCTAAGCCTTATATTTCTACACAACAAAATGACCAATCGCATCATCTCGGGTCTTTCCGTCGGAGGTCGGAAGTTGTTTTTCCGCTTGTCGGAAAGACCAAAGAAGTTGCAATTGCAAAATGACAGCAAGAAGAGCTCCAAAACCACCTTGATTAAGGGGTGATACACATTGAAGTTTGGGATTTCTCATTTTTCTCCTAGTACATTCTTAGAGAATATTTAAAACTTTGAAAGCTTACGGAACGCAAATGAAAGAGACAGAGGAAATATTTCTTATTGTTTTTTACAACTTGAGTTCAAGAAAGAATTTGTGTGTTGTTCCACCGGCCAGATAACCTTTATAAAAATGTTCGACATTTGATTGGAGTTATTGAATACAAAAAACAAAATCTCATTAAACGTATTGGCACACATTTCTTTTTATCGCCTTTTCTATAATTGCTTCTTTTATTCGAAATGGTCGTGAATCATTGCCGGTTTTGCCAATTTATTATTACAATCACGTTTTGTTTTTTTATAGAATTGAGCAATAAAGAAAGGTCATCTTAATCTCCCAGGTGAATGAAGAAAATTATTCCTATTTACCAAACACTTTTTCTATGTAACCCTATTTGCACTTTGCCAATACTTTCCCATTTGGTCAGCCACAGAGAAACCCTGATTCCCAGGAGTAAGCTCCATTTACACAGATATTAAAATAAGAATTAGGCATATTGATTAGAATTTGAATTCTATCAAATTCTTTAATTGGAGACTTCCATCTTTGCCTGCACACTATGTCTAATGATATTTTTTGACATTTTGTATAACACGCCTTGTCAAGAAAGACTGCACTTGGCACACGCATTATTGTCATTATTATCTGCTAAAGGTTGAGACGCAGCAGGATAGTCGATTGTTTTTAAAAGATGCAAGATACAATAATCTGCATAATGTTTTTTTTTTTCATTTTCTTTGTCTAGTCCTTAAATGTATTGGTTTTTAAATGAATCCAACAAGGATTAATTCATGAATTTTACTTGGAGTGCATTACATTTCTTAAAAGCAACCTAAATCTTAAAGTCTTTTTACGACAAGTGAAAAGAACAAAACATGAAGAAGAAAAAAATCGAAGCAAAGAAAAGTCTACTGCATAGCGGTGGGGATGGTTGGGTGGAAAGGGGGGGGGACAGTCTTATCTTACGGACTATATTCATGTACGTACTTTTCTCGGGTACAAAAATCTGTATTATATATAATCATTATTGCATACATACATCCGTATGGGTCAAACAATACAATCCATCATATAAAAATAATCAACTAAAGTGCTTAATTAGACACAACGGGTTTTGCAGTTAAAAATGGCAATAATCCTAGTATATAATGAAATATATTACTGGTATGAGATTAGTTTAATATACACAAGTATATATTCACAATATTAAACTCATTTGTATCGCACTGAACAACTCTTCGCCCACGAAGCTGTATGTATTAATCAGGAATTCCTGTACAGAAGTTATCATTCGGTATATCTAACTCTCTCAGTTTCTAAGAAAAAGATGCGTGGTTTGATTGTCACATCCATATGCTTTTATCATGTACTTCTGATATCAATGCCACTGGTATATTTTCTTCAAAGAAATGTTGCTGAAGAAAGTAAAAAGTGCAAATTAGATGAAAAAAAGCTGTAAAAAGTAAAATCTTTTCTTTGATGACGATCAACTTCACGAAGAACAAACTTCATGACTAAAAGTTATTTTGCAAAACATTTCCAGAGTACAGGAAGGTGATTTTATAGGCTTATAAACACTACTTTGCAAATTGTAACAGGACCTATTCGAAAACAGGAAAATCCGGCCTGTTGGGGTTAAAAATAACCTTTATGATTACACTATTCACAGGCTTAATTTAGCAATTATTTGCTTTTTGCTTATGCATTACTTTCTTAATTTTTTTCCCCTTCACATTTTAGCAAATTTCTGCAAAACGTTAACGCAATCTAGACATCTACGTCTATAGATGGCACTTTGTACATTTAACAAGCTTATCTAGAACTTTGTTGGTCCTACGCAATTTGATCCTCAATATCTAGACATCAGTGAATCGTAAACTATTGAGGCAAATTGAATTTTACTGTATCGCACCCAAATGTAAAAGGACACTTCTGGTTTGATTGTTGCAAATTAGAATAATTAGGGTTGTGATTGTGACGATTTTATAAGCAGATAGAAAAATTTTGCTTTCACAAAATCCGAACTCTTTCGTCCATAGAATTAGTTTTATGTTTAAATCAATACATAAAGCAAATTATTCAACTGACAATGACAATTGCAAAATTTACACATTATCATTGATATATACCTACATGTACAGTTATAATATAACAGAATACAAGTACATATATAAATGAATTGGGACAGTTAATTCGCCATTGTACGATTGAATTTTTCTGAAACTTGATTTCTGGAAGTTGAGATTTCGTCAAAGACAGGTGATCGCTATAATTCGTATTTCCTAAAGTCCTGTTTTACTGTAAAGAAATGTGAATTATCAGTCCCCAACACTGGATGTATCTATATGATTTCATCTCGTCTGTCCGTCTGTCTGTAAGTCTGTATCTCAATTTCTTCTTACATGTACAGCTGTACACTTACATGTTGTTCCACATTTTTTTTCTTAGTGCGTTCATATATGGAACTAATTTTTTGTATGTTTGATAAGTTACAGATCAGCTAAGTATTTTGCTCTGCTTCCATGATTTTTTAAATGGAATTATAGCCTTTTTAATTTTTAAGGGGACCATATAACATTGCAGGAAAGGTACTAGTATTGATTCAGATGCAATATTAATTATATTTGTTTTAATCTTCTAAAATTTCAATATATCATTGCAATGAAATCCATCACTTTAAGAAAAGATGAAAAAGACTTGAAAATTTTATCTTTGCATGAATTTATGTCTGTATTTGGACATGGTTTGGTTCAAAATGATCCACATAGATTGATTTTCTTTGATGATAAAAGAAAACTCTACCTTTTTCCCGTCTTAAAAACATAATGAAAATTTGAATGAAAATTAACTTCACGGGGTTTAGCTTCTTTTACCTATTTAAAAAAATGTTTTGGATGCTATTTCAAGATGTTTTTTTTTGGGGGGGGGGGGGG
>PRKT01000189.1:939354-951791 GCA_003671525.1 Saccostrea glomerata
CTTATCAGATAAAACCTTTCGGTGACAAGTAACTGGTAACATATGCACTGTGTCAACTGCTTACTTTTTCTGTCTACAGAAAGATTCGATTTATTGATGCGTCTAAATAAGGAAAGCAAATCAAAACAAGTCAATTTATCAGGGGCCTCATGGCCATGATTTTAGGATATGCAGTTAAGGGGAAAGGGTCATTTCAGAATAAAATATGAATGGAAATTCAGCAAGAATAGACTCGTGAAGATGTTTAATATTTGTCTCTTTAAAGAAAAATGGTTAAGATGGAGTTGAACGAATTGTAAATATATATTTTAAAATAACATGTTAGCAGGATTATCATGATTTGATAGAATTGTTATTAGATTTTGAAAAATGCTCCATGAGGGAATCTTCTATTATCTTTGAAAGCAAGTGAAAACTCAAGGACCAATTGTTTGAATTTATTAGGAGAAAAACGCTGCCTTCGAAACTCTGCAGTAAACGGTCATTCCATCAACCTATAAAATTATACACTTAGATGATGAATATCATTACCATGTTTAAAAAAAAATATCCCCTTGCAACGGAGTTAGAGGGCATCCCTTGCAACGGAGTTGGAGGGAATTTAGTAACGCGCGTATTCTGTGTATAAGTGTGTGTTAGTTTGTCCTCTTGCGAAACAAAAGTGGCGTAAGTTACATCGAGATAAATATCGAACGTTGTCTTGATGTAAAGGTATGCTCTTTGCGAGGGTGTGGTCCCCTTCTGTGGTACCCATGTTTAAAAAAAAATTAAAACAAACATGTGCAAAACAAAAACAACAAACAAAATTTAATTTTCGACCCGTATGTCAAATTTCAATCTGAAATAGATGTATTTCTAAATATTGTATAATTGTTACTACAATATTGAAAATTTCATCTTTATAAATCAATCTCTATCTCACCGATAGATATGTAGCATGGTATATAATTAAACATGTGAAGCAGTCATATATCAATAAATGAAAGACGTTGATTTTACTTTAGAACTTTATCCTGCCTAAGATCAATTGTTGATTTTTTTTCAGCTACATAAAAAGAAACAAGAATAGCATCAATACGGCTAGATTTCATTTAAACTTCAAAGAAATAATAAAGCATGTTCTTGTTACTAATCATGGGAAAATTCTATTAAAAGATATACTTAAAAATAATACCAATGTCGATTACAGGTATTTATTATTTTAAAAAAATGAAAAATAAAAGTTTTATTATTAAATGCTTAAAATAAAAATCAAGTATACATAACATCTTTACTGCAAGAAAGAAATTGTATAGACCTACCTGTATCATGAAATATTACATCTGAATCAGAAAAATCACTCCACTGACTATAAACACCAGCAGTGAACAGCGTCGTCCAATAAATGTTTCCCTTTCACCAAGTGAACATTATTTCTGATGTTTGGTTTGCAGCCTTTTGTTGCTGACAAGAGCTTGAGAGAAGTTAAAAAGAGCACAGTGCTGCACTTATCCTGACCTTACCCGGGAATCGATTTCAGTTAATATGAAGTGCGACAAATTACGCCAGGTTAGAGAATTAAATAAGTTCTGATTACTGCACACCTCCTTCTCCCTAGTCTCGTGTGATCGCACGAGAGGACAGTTAACTTCCGGTGAAAGTTTTTCATGTATTTCTCATTCTCTCTGCAATTTTTAGTTGTAAATTTTTAATCTGTATGCAACGGATGTTGACTTCCTGTTATGAGGTTTTCTGAAAAGAAAGTGTGGTAAGTTTGTCGCAAAATAAACGCTAATTCAATTCCGATGTCGTAGACACTAGAAAAATGGCAGTGCTATTGGCAAATAAAGAAGAAACCAGTGGTAAGCTCTTGAGGGATTTCTGAGACTTGTTCTGGTTATCACCATCCAGAAAAGTATAAATAAGTTTACACATTGTAAGATTTAGAGATTTTGCTAATTTAATCTTTGTGTAAAAATATTGTCTGTAAACATTCCTGGAAATTTTGGCACTCGCATTGCTAATTGTTTATATTGAATAAACTCGAGTGATTTGAGTTCAACAATTTTCACCGTGAAAATTATCTCATGTGTTTTCACTTCATCGTTAAGTAAAAAATCGTAGTTACGAAGAGTATCCAACGCTTTATGGAGAATACAACAATTACTGCCATGAAAATATTTTGCTGGTCTCCCTATCAAGGTATCGACTACACTGAAAAATCTTCAATATAATGAGGTAGAATAGTTGTACTTCAATGCTTAAACACTAAAATATTAACGATTATTCAATTATAATGTCTGGGTTCCAATGCAAAACGAAATTTTCATATTGATTACATTTCACATGCTTTCTCATGTTTGTCTTGCCATTTTTCTCCTTTTATCATAATGAATTATTTTTAAATAACATTACATTAATTTATACAAACACTGTATCTCAATTCGCTAATTAGCACAAAGATATAATGTTACTAGCATCCATACAATCTCAGCATAAAAAAACAACAAAAAATCGCTGAGAGCTTGCGTTCGATTATATTCGTCTTATTTCGTACTTTAGGGGGTTTCTTTTTCTCTCAGATATGCAGAAAAACTTTCTAAAAAGTACCATGCATAAAAAAGAGCTTAATATAACCAGAAATCGAAATCATATCCTACAGGTTTTTAATTATCTCTTTGAATTGACTTATTTAGAATGTGGGAGTTATTAGTGGTACACGCTTGATCATCAAAACGTTCCTTTGAAAATCAATGTTTACAAAGGAAGGCTTTCTTTATTTAACTTTTGCTGCTGTGTTTAGTACCGGTATATTAAAGATCATTCCAAAAATATCTAATTACGTGTTTAATTATAATCGTTCATCCTCTACTTGAACTTTCTGTTAAGAATTGACAAAATAAAAATTAAGTTTATTATCAGACTTCTGATTTGTCTAAATAAGACTTCAAGCTCAATAGCACCCGATACACTATCTGGAGTAGCCACACCTGGAAGTAAAAAAATAATAAGACGAATCACTTTTTTTGTGAAGAATTTTAGCACTCCTAAAATGTATAACATTAAGGACAATAAAGTGCATTTCACGGAAAGAAATTTTCATCACACTTGCATTTTGTCATGTTGTAAATTTTGATATACCGGGTTGCAGTAAATACAGATTGTCACGTTGTAAATTTTGTATTTACTGCCAACTGGTAAATTCAAAATTTACAACATGACAATTTTGTGAAAATTGACCCGTTTACCCTTAATCAGTGAATAGTCATCGTCGCAATTCACGGCAAAAATGTACGATTTTCTCCCTCTCTGGGAGAGCTGTATGCGGACTCGGAACCATGGCTTTAGCCGGTGTATTTTTTCCCTGAGTAAATGCAATTGGAACACAAATATATTGTTCTTCAATTGAATTACAGAGGTTTTTAATTCTAATATCTAATATTTGTACATGTATATATTGTTTAATCATGTGCGTTTGATTTAATCCAAAAAATATTAAAATTTTCAATTATTTGAAAGGAGAGATTTGTGATTTTATGTCTCTTAGCTTCCTTATTATAATGTACATGTATTACACATACACTTTTATCAACAAGGTTTTCGGTACACGGAAACAATTTTTTTCCAGGGAAAACAAAGCCCTTCCTTTTTTCTGTACTACTGCTTTATTTAAAATTTCATGCTCATTACCTTAATAAACTAATCATAACTTGTTAATGATAAAATTTATCTGATATCCTTTAAAAAAAAACTTTTAATGTTTCACAACTACATGTATACAGATATAACACAAAATAATTGAAGACTAGAATATATAAATACACTGTACATAGATCGATGTGTTAAAAATGAAAAAGAACGTGCACCTGTTTATCTTGAGTTTTTTTCCTCCAGCCGAGTTCGCTTTGCCTTTCCTTACTAATAGTACAGAAATAGTTTCGTAAAGAATATGTTACAATCAATCTCAAGCACAGCCTGTCAAGATTTTGCTCAAAATGACATAGCTATTGTCAAAGTATCAAAAAGAGGGATAGATTTTTATCTGGATTATAATAATTTTCTATGAGATTTGGGAGTTTATATAGTTTCTTCGGTATCTTGGGAGAGTTTTCATTAGGTACTGATTTAACATTGATTTAAAATTTCATACTCTTCTTTCATCTTTTGCTAAATTAGATTTTAATCATGTTTTAGATTTTTTACGATGAGATTGATGCTCTGACGTGGAACCACTTGGGAAATGACAAAAAATTGTGTCTACGTTACGAAAGTCGAGCTTTCTATCATGAATCCTGTAGTGAATTCCCTTGTCCTCTATGCTTGTTTTATCGTTTGTAAAAGCAAAAAAAATCTCATTTTTTATTCAAAAAAAGTTTAAATTTTTACTTCTTTATATTTTTTGAATTGTTAGAATTGTTTAAATTGTTAAAAGTACAAATATTGAAAAAAAATTAAGTTATGGTTTTACTCCGATGGTTATATAAAACCTTTCCTATTGCATGACGTTCTTCCCTTCCCTCTTTTAGGTCAAGGCATACAATAACAGTTTTCATTTGAAAAAAAAAACACAAATAAAACGCTTATACACAAATTACAGGGAAAAAGTATAAATAAACAAGAGATGTTTGTAAAACACTTATGCCCTCCCCCCAATTGGAAATTTTCTAAATCCTAAACGTTTGTCAATAATTTACTTCTAGTAGTGTATGTATAAAATTGGATACAGAAGGAGGTTGGAACCTATCACCCCACCACCACAGAACAAGCACTTCACAGTAGCTATACTTAACCAGAATGCTTGTTACATATATGCATGTATTAAAAAAAAAATGAATATTTACACGTTTCTTACTACTGTTTACCAGTATGACGTATTATTTGTGTTTACCAGTTTCACCTGTTACTTGTACATATAGAATGTTTACCAGGCCAGGCTTGGCTAAGCTGCTTCACCTTGTAACCTGGTAACACTAAACCAACATCGTCTACAGCTGCTGGCAACTGCTAGACATTTGAAGACGTTCTAATTCGAGACTCTTGTTTAGCGGTCAGGTCAATATGTTTTGTGGTATTTGTTTTCTGTTTTGTTTTAGACAAACATATTCACTATCTCTATACGGGATGAACTATCAGCCAGAACGAAAACAGGAGCAGGATGAATAAATTATTCGTCGTTCTTCATTAAGAAGGTTATCAAGTAATATCATCGAATATTAAACTGTCTATTACAGAAGTTATCTCTTTCTACCATTAATCGAACACTAAATAGCTTTTTTCTGCACTTAATGTTCTGTTACAAAATTCCGCATGAAAAAGTGTAAGAATAATGTTGCGCACAAGAGCTTTCAAGGTGATGCGGTTTCCGGTCCATGTGTATTTGTCAAGATTTCTACACGCCAGAGAAATTTATCTTTTTTAAAAGAAGATAACTAATGTTGCCAGTTTATTTGCCATACAAGTTAAATTGCAAACTATGAAAATTGCGAAAGACATTCAGGACAGTTGACTTGAAGGCACGGGAGATATTAATAAATTGTTTTCTGTGCAATTTTATTTCTTGGAAGAAACAAAAATCAGTTTTTATTACGAGCCTGCTATTTTTTAATGCTTGAAATTTGTTTTTTCAGAAAATTTTTGCGACTAATTGTTGTTAAAAAATGTTCAGAAATATTGATCTACATGTATGTACATGTAGTTTTTGCTTATAAGAGTTTTAAAAAATCGGCATATTTCACCTGGGAAAGCATACTAGTATCTATATATCACTCATAAAACTTTTTAATTCACGTAGACAGCGAGAATCCTTGTGAAGACCCTTATGAGAGAATGTGAGAAAACCAAGATGAATCTGTTGCTTCTGGCAAGGATTAGTCAAAGTCTCCCAATGCACGAAAGCACACTCAGGATTTTAACAGAAACATATCTCTCAAACGACATGCGCTCCCAGTTAGTTTTGGATTTATTACATTCCATTATTTTAGCGATTTTTTTTTATAATATTAACTTCTGTTAAGGCGACATGCACTTCAGACGTACATGTATTGTGCTATAGCATACACTGGAAATAGTGAAAATGAGATGTGGATCCTCAAAAACTCTAGAGAACTGAGAAAAATTTTTAATAAAATCACCATTTTTTTTAAAGCAAAAAATGCATGTATCAAAACATACAATGTAGACTCTTTCTATACTGTATACAACCATTCTCTAGATAAATTAAAAACTACGCATTTGACAACTGCCTTTTCATTAAAAATGGAACTTCTTTTGATTTGTCAGCAACAAAGTTATTTTGTTAAATATCGTTCTGATATCATGTAGTTGATATTTAAAGAGATCTTCATTGATGAAATGTGCTCTTTGGAGAAAATGTCTTCCAAAAAATGGATGGCCCATGGGCACTAATTGTTCTCCCTTATTAGTAATTGAACAATAACAGTTATTTTCATTTGTACGTCGACTCGCTTTATTCTAGTTGATATTTAGATGTTTTTTACCATAGACCTCACATGCCAACTAAAACTGAATTGTTAAGAAACGAGATGACTTAAGATTTCTATCATTCTGTCACCTGCATAGGGTGTTTTGCCTCCCAACTTATATGCTACTCAAAAGCATGTTCTGAATGTGATTTTTTTTACCCACGCAGGTTTCTCATGCATAAATCGTCAAAGGAATTTCAAAAACCTTATAAAGTCAGCATCCCAGAAGTCCTCTGGTTGTTATAATGATCTCATTGGTAAATAAAACCTTTTTCTGGGACGTGTTTTTTGCTGACTTGTTTCAAACCTGTTGTTGAGCTTTTGTTGTTTTTGTACTGAATTTGACTGAGTAAAGTTCCGTCTAGACCTGATTATTACATAGAACACACGGCGGATGTGAGCGGTCAAACGGGGATGTTTACTCCTCCTAGGCACCCGATTTTCTAGTGATCCATTTTATAGCCTTTGTACAGAGATTTTTCATTGTTTGAAGTCTGTCTTTTCTGGGATCAACCACTGTTTGTTTTCTTTACCCTTTTTCATTACAAACATAATTGAAAATGTCAGCAATTATATCACGGTTCTTTTATCAATACACTCAAATAGAAGAAGTTTTACAATCAGTTGATGTACTTTTACAATATTTAAATGAGCAATTCTTCAGAAAGAAATAATTAAATATCTTTACATTTGGATGTTAGCGTAGGTGAAAAGTTGTAATTTTTTCCCATAAAAGTGTTTATTAATAGATTTAAAAAATCCAATTACCTACATGTTTTGTACGTAAATTCAGAGGGAGATAGTAAAACATTTAATCATTCAGAGTTCTAATTATAAATATTCCTTTGGGGTAGCTGCAGAATTGTACATCAGTAGCGTTATGGTTTTATATATTGGTATTTGACCATAATGATATCCTACCATAACGATACAGTTCTGAAACTATTATTTGGGATGATATTTGAATTGTTTTAAGTCGTTAATACTTCGCAAATTTTATTGTTGACACAACAGACTTAACGATGTTCGATCCTGATATTTAAAGTCTTAAACTTTTTTGCCAAGTATATTTTTAGTTTCTCCATACATAGCTTAATTAAAATTCAAATCAAAAAATGGGGGTCAATATGCTTCTTTTGGCGCTACAGTACATTTAATATGACCTTTTTGCACTGAAATTTGTGTCTTAATTAAAAATTTTTTTTTTACGTTTTCCCTCCAATATTTTTATCCAATTAAAGCATGAAACAAAATGAACTCTAAGTTTGTTTTAAAAAAGGCACTTTAAAATTGTGACTAAGAAAAAGTTTCAAATTGCTTCGCATAATCAATTATTTGACCCTTCTGCACTAATAAAGGTGGTTTTTCTGGCATTGAAAATTTAACAAGCTAGAAAATTATTATAAAGTCTTAAACTTTTTCTAATTTTAAGCAAATAGGTCAAATTTATCTTGAATATATTCAAAAGGACATCAAAAGTGGGGGTATATGATGTAAATTTTTAGATATTACTAAAAAAGTGTCAATTTTACGTTAAAATTGGCTCAATTTTTTCCCGGATTTTCAGAATATATACACTATATTTGTCACACTTTGTTAATAAAATTCATAAGAAATAATTTAATAGATATTTCAGAACCAACATAACACATTTCACTGCAAAAAAAAAACAGCTTTGTGTGCAACCAGGATGGAAAAATAGGGATCCAAAATTAACAGTACTGTTATAGTTCAAAATGGAAAAACTGATCATTTTTGTCTAAAAAACCTTCCGCCACAAAATATAGTCCCTAGCTTAATTCTACTTGAATGGAATTTAATCGCGTTTTTTTCATTGAATATAGTTAAATTTGCACTGTAGAAATCAGATTTAATGTTAGAACTTAAAAATGATTCAGAATTTTATAAATAAAGGACCTGACCAAAATACGCTCAAAATCTCAGGATCGAACGTCCTTAAAAGCAAATACAATCCGTCATTTAGTCAAAATGCTGACTGAGTTTTTCACACTTATTGTTAAACCATTACACACTGAATTGTCTGCAGAATTTTGAAAGACAAAGGATGCTTACTACTTCATGGTACCTCATCCCATCATGAAACTATCATTCTTTATCTTAGTACTTTTCTGAATGATTTTTGCCAACTAGAGATATGACGAATTCCAAACTTTAAGTCTAACAATACCCAGACTTTAAAAATGAAATTTGATTTTCGTTCATTCTTAATTTTAAAGTAAGGTTTTCATTAAACACAAAATATATTTAATTTATTAGTCTAACATATATACCCAACAATTCTATTTTTCTAAAGGACACCATTTGTATGGCCAAAACGAACCAGGAAATCCTGCACATATAGGAAGTCAGAAAAATGAGTCCGTGATTGTAGGTGTTAAAGATATTAATTGATTTTTCACATGATCAATCCTCTAATCTGCAAAAAAAAATTCATTATAATTTTTTTTTCACCAAAGACCTAAAATGAGAGCATCACGATACATACAGGTGGTACCTAAAGGGATGACATCTGTTTGTGTTAGAGAGGGGAAAACAACCTTGAAGACAAGAAACAATTAAAACAATTTGTATGTCTTAGAAGGAATGGTGAGCTGTCCTGATTTCTCTTATTTGACGTAATCTATTCTAGTTCGATGAGGGAAAGGCGATGTATGTTTACAGTTTATGATAAACTTAACGAGAATGCATGTAACTCCGAAAAAATTTTCACTTTTAGTTTTTTAAAAATATTTTTATAAAAATAAACTTGGTTTTTTTTTCAATTTGGATTTTTCAGAGTTTTTAAAGAAAATTTTAATTTTATATCAAAGATATTAATGTTTTTAATCTTACACCTATACCCAAACTACTATTTTTATGGAAAACATCACTTTGTTATGATCACACCAAGCATCATAAATGTGTAGTGTATATGAAAGTCAGAAAACCAATTCATGATTGTAGGTGTTAAAACTATTATCAAAATTTTCATAGTCAGAATAATCCTATTATTTACGAACCCAATAGAATATCATTATAAAATTTCGCACCAAAGACTTAAAATGAGAAAATCACGATACATACGTCTTAGAAGGCGTGAAGAGCTGTCCTTATTTCTCTAAATTCACGTCATCCAATCCAGTTTGATGAGGGAAAGGCGATGTGTAGTAGTAACAGTTTATGGAAAACTTAATGGAGATAAATGCAAACTTATTTCCACTTTTAGTTTTAAAAATATATATATTTAAAAATCTTGATTATTTTTAATTTCGATTTTTTAATTATAACAATTTATAGTCTGAAAATCACTTAGGGATTGTAGGTGTTTAAGATATTTTAATTTTTACAATTATAATCATCCTAACATTCACAAAATATTAGAGTATTATAATAAAATTTCGAACCAAAGATCTAAAATGAGAGAGTCATATACATACCTACCTTAAGAGGTAATTCTTGTTTGTGGTATTGAGGAAAAAGGCAACCTTGAAGACAAAGAACAATAAAAACAAATAATGTTTCAGATAGAATGGTGAGCTGTCCTGATTTCTCTGAATTCACGTAATCTAATCCAGTTTGATGAGGGAAAGGCGATGTGTGTTAAAAGTTTATAGTGAACTCAACGGAGATAACTGCAAAATAATTTCCACTTGTAGTTTTAAAAATATAATTTTTTTAAAAAATATTTTAATTAAAAGATATTTATTGATTGAACGCCTCTAGCTAAAATTCTATTTTTTTTAAAAAAGATATCCATTTCTGACCTCAGCAAGCCTCATGATTATGCATTAGAAAGTCGGCAAGTTAGTTCGTGATTGTAAGTGTTAAAGATGATATTTAATTTTTAACAGTCAGAAAAATTCTATTTTTTATAACAAGAACATCAACAAAATAGAGGATCAATATAAAACTTCGCACCAAAGACCTAAATTGAGAAAATCACGATACATGACGTACCCGTAAGAGGTATCATTCGTGTAAGTGGTATTGAAAACAACCTTGAAGACTAGGAACAAATAAAAAAAATTGATATATCTCTGAAGGAATTGTAAGCTGTCTTTATTTCTCTAATTTCACGTAATCTAATTCAGTTTCATTGGGAAAGGGGATGTGTGATGACAGTTCATGGGTGAACTTAACGAGCGTAACTGCAAAATAATTTTTTTTTAATTTTAGTTTTAAAAATACGCCCCCGTAATCGAAGATTCGGGGGTACATAATTTTTGCCCTTGTTCGTCCATCTCTCTGTCTGTGTGTCCGCAAAAACTTAACTTTTAAGTGGTTGGGGCTATGGCTGTCATATTTCAAAGGTATATTTCTGGGAATCATCAAATTTTACCTTTTTTCCAAACCTTAGAGTTTGATCCACTTTCTTAAAAAAACATCAAATTTGGCCGTAACTTTTTAGTGGGTGGGGGCTATGTCTTTCATAGTTGTACTCCTTGTGACAAGCCTTTTTTTTAGTACCTTCAAATTTGACCCTTGGTGCTGGGGCTTTCATACTTCATATTTGTATTCACTACGACAAGATCTTTTATTGGGTTTTAAAATACCCCGGTATTTGACATTGACCTTAGAGATTGACACACTTAGTAAAAACTTTAACCGTGACCATAACTTTTGGACCGTTAGAACTAGGGCTTTCATATTTAACAGGTGTATTTCTTGTGACAAGACATTCCTTTGGATACCAAAATTTGACCTTTTGACCATGACCACAGAGTTTAACTCCCTTTAGAAAAACTTAAACCTTGACCATAACTTTTGAACTTGCAGAACTAGCGCTTTGATATTTCACAGATTTACATATTCCGGTGGTTACCAACAATGATAATTTTTTGACCTCTACTTTGGAGTTTAACTTGCATTTAATAAAAATTAAACCCTTGCCATAAGCTGTCATACGGGGGCAGCAATGTTTCACAAACACATTTTGTTGTTTTAAACAAATCCTATTACATGCATGTATTTACAAAAAGGAACGGTGTTTAATCATAAAATTTATGAGAGAATCACAATATATACGTACTTGAAGAGGTAACATCTGTTTGTTTAAGTGAGAAAAAACAATTTCGAAAACAAAAAACAATCAAATCAATTCATATGTCTCGGAAGGAATGGTGATCTGACTTGATTTCTCTAATTACACTTATAATCTAATATAGTTTGATGAGGGAAAGGGGATATGTAGTAACATGTTATATGGTGAAATCAACGTCTCCGTAACTGCAAAATAATTTCCACGTTTAGTTTTAAAAATAATTTTTTTTAAACTTGATTTTGTTTAATTTTGATTTTTTTAAAGTAAGGTGTTCATTTTATACCAAAGAAATTCAATTAATAGATTTTTTTTAAAAATGTAAACAAAAATTTGAAGTTTTGTTCTTTTTGTTGAAAAACATCCTTTTTTAACCCACCACGCCTCATAATTGTGCATGAGAAAGTCAGAAAATCAATTCGAGCCTGTAGGTGTTAAAATATTGTTTTATAATTTTTGCAGTCAGAACAATCCTATTATTTACAGAAACACATCATTTTAAAACTTCGCACCACAGACCTAAAGTGAGAGAATCACGAAACACACATTATACCCGAAGAGGTAACATGAACACCTGTTTGTGGTACTGAGGAAAGAAGCAGCCTTGAAGACAAAGAACAATTAAAACTAATTGTGTCTCAGATGGAATGGTGAGCTGTCCTGATTTCTCTTATTTCACGTAATCTAATCCAGTCTGATGGGGGAAAGGCGATGTGTGTTAACAGTTTATGGTGAACCTATCGGTGATAACTGCGAAATAAATCAATGTTTTGTCGATTTACTGGTGTTATCATCAAAGATTATATAGGAGAGCCTATTTTTGTTTTTTTTCAAATGAAGAACAAAACGAATACCAAGAGATCATGAATTCCCATCAAACCCATGAACTCTTTAAATCCCATACTAAAATCGTGTAAAGATCTACATTTAACCCCAAC
>PRKT01000190.1:0-53504 GCA_003671525.1 Saccostrea glomerata
CATGGAGAACGCCATACCGCAATCGCGTATACCTAATACCTTGTGTAATATGGCTTCTTCTTTGTTGATCTCCAGAAACGAAATCTGGCGATGTCTAGGGGGGCACTGTGTAGGCCTAACTCTTGCATCATTAGGGACTCCTCGGCTGATTAGGTTTGCCGAATGAGTGGAAAATTTATCCTGGTACCCTGTCTCACCATTGCCGAGGCAGTGACGCAGAGTAAACGAAGCAAAACAGGGACAGGGAACCAGGCTATGCGTAGGAATTTGTTAAAAGTTCTCTACTAAGAACAAATGTATTTTTGATAACTGCACAATAATAATTACAGTACAGTTTATATTCACATTTAATTAATCAGATTATGAGTATAAATTGTTTCAACAGCGATTACAAGTAGATACACTATATTTCAGAACGTCAGTTTAATTTGGCGACTATTGGGTCAACATCCTGCCTTGAACAGGAAGTTGAACAGGATCCCATAAGCCGGCTATTGCTCTTTGAGCAATAAGCCCGGCTAAAAACCATTTTATGTATTCTTACTGCATATAATTCTTATGGTTCAGAAAAAATGAATTTCAATTTCTTATATCACTTTCATATTTTAGAAAAATGTAGGGCTTAATTTGTATTGAAACTGTACCTTCTATAAATGTTACAGTCAGACTAGCTCAGTTGATACATGCGTTGACATTTATACCGTGCAAACTAACATTTTAAAAGTCGGGGGTACGAATCCACCTGGTACCACACTTTTAAAATTGTAAATTTTCGCCTTTTCAAAGACTATATTAATATTTTAGCTCACCTGCGCCAAAGGCTCAAGTGAGCTTTTCTGATCAAAATTTGTCCGTTGTCTGTCGTTGTCGTCGTCGTCGTTGTCGTCGTCGTTGTTAGCGTCGTTGGCATCGTTGTCGTTGTCTTTGTAAACTTTTCACATTTTTATCTTCTTCTCAAGAACCACTGGGCCAATTTGAACCAAACTTGCTACAAGGTATCCTTGGGTAAAGGGGATTCAAGTTTGTTCAAATGAAGGGCCACGCCCTTTTCCAAGGGGAGATAATTATGAATTGGAGAAAAATTAATGGCATTTTCAAAAATCTTCTTCTCAAGAACCACTGAGCCAGGAAAGATGAAATTCAAGTTTGTTCAAATCATGACCCCAGGGGGTAGGGCGGGGCCAAAATGGCCGAACAAAGTTTTACATAGGAATATATAGGAAAAATCTTGTAAAATCTTCTTCTCAAGAACCACTGGGCCAGGAAAGAGGAAACTCATATGGAATCATCCTCAGGTAGTGTAGATTCAAGTTTGTTTAAATTATGACCCCTGGGAGTAGAATCTTCTTTTCAAGTACTTTAAAGCCCATGCTTAGTGATATTTATAGGGAATCATCCCCAGGTAGTGTAAATTCAAGTTTTTTCAATCATGACCCCCTAGGGGTTAAAATTCAAGCCCCCCCCCCCTTCAGTAAACTTTCAGTTCTGATCTGATGTGTGCTTTTTCCTAGCCAATTGCTCAGGTGAGCGATGTGGCCCCTGGGCCTCTTGTTTGTAGTCTTGTGTATTTTCCTTCAATTATATATCCTTTATACATGCCCATTCTTGATAAAAGAAACACTAAATAGATATCAAATCGTAAAAATCCAATGTTCAGTTGTCAGTCAGGAGGAACAAACCTCAGTATATATAAGCACACTTTCTCCGAGAACAAGTATAACTCACTCTGTGTTACTCAATACAGGTACTCTTGGCAGCATTGAGCTGCGATGAATGTCAATTGTATATATTTATTAGAATTTAATAACATTGATTTTGGCTACATACATATCAGTAACTGTACTCCTCGGATTTGATTTAGGTCTATATAATTTGCACACATTAATGGAATGGTTTACTACATTCACGGATTAAATTGCCTAAACATAAAGAATAGAATTTAAGAGGCAGTAAACATTACCATTATGTTTATTGAGAAGTTAAGACAAATATCAATTATTACATTTTGAGATAACAAACTCATGAAATCAATGAAAGGGTTCCTCATACCTCTATTCGCTGAAAAAAAAAACATTTAGGAAAACAAATTATTATATGTATTCAGCCTAATGCCATTCATCAGAACGGAAATCGACAAGGTTTTTGTAGAGAAAAAAACCAAGCCCGGTCCTCTATAGGTCAAAGCCCTATTTTTAATGAAGTGATCCTTTCGCCTGTTTATACAGCTGTCATTTTGGTTTATAAGATAATTCGGCCCATAGCGCTTCGTGTAGATGTACACTACAAAAGTACTTGATAGAAGATTACGGAAGTTTTTGAAATCTTATTTTTTTTTTGGCATTTGAGGTAAGAATTTGGAAGAATTAATCCATAAACAAGCGCAACTTTTTCTGCGCAATAAATATACATTTTTTTAATAGGCGGTACTAGCTTTCCGATCTATAAATTTATTTTTCGGAGAGCTACAGTTCTCCAGCTAGAGGAGTTCTGATTTTGCGAGTCACTCGGGTGACCTTTTGTCTTTAGATTTTACTCTATTTGTTGTCTTCTGTTAACATTTGAACGTTCCGAACGTCTTCTCGGGAACCACTGAAAAAGTAACTTAAAGTATTGCTATGAGTTAAAATTGTGCCATGGTTGCCAATAGTTTTCATTTTATGACTATTTTCAAAGGTACCCCCAATACATTCATGTTAATTAGCTGAATTTGTTTTGTTAGCCTCGATTTCATGCATGGAGGAATGGTAGGGGGGTCAGGATAATGAAGGTACTCCTATCATAGTGTAAAATTGACCCTCTGATATATTTCTATTTTTAGTATAAATTTAGTTTAAATTTATTATCAATTTCAAATTATTTTATTTCATTAATTTTATTTACCAGTTGATATTTTTATTTACGGCAATAAATTTCATGGCTTAGGATTTAGAAGAAATAATAACTTGAGGCCATATGTCAGTTTTCTTGAGAAAAGTTGTGAAATCAATTAGTGTCATCCTTTCGTGTAAAATCTGTGCTTTTCTTAGCTTTCCGCAAATGGAACTTTGTTTTTATAATTACTTAAATCGTATTTTGCCGTAAAACCCTATTGTTAATCTTTCGTTTGATGTCGAGTATGAGTCCTTTTAGATTAACGCCCTTTTGTAACAATTAGTGGCAAGAATAACTCAACACCTGGACAGGGGACGCTATCGGGTTTTTGTCCGATCACTTTTGCGACGGACAACCTCGAATAAACACCTTAAATTTTAAGACTGTCTCCTGTCCTGTTTTTCAGGTAATGTAAATTTACTTTGTTCTTTGTATTTTCCTTTATTTTCATTTTTGAATTTTGTCTGATAGTTCATGTTGATAAACTAGTACATGTTAGTAAAAACTTCGTACTTACAAAATGTTATTTTTCACAAATCTGAAGTTAAACATATGTTGTATTTAATGTTTGAAATTATGTGTCAGAAAACAAAATTATAAAGTGAAGTTTTAGTATTAGAATAATAGAGTTTTTCGAAAGAAGTCATTTTGTCGAATTTACTGTTTTGGCCTTTCCGGATTTTTGGCATCTCTTTTGTACTGGTTTGCTATTTAGTATTCAAAACATTGTTGTTCAAGTAAACGCGCTGTCAATTTTACTGTTTTACCCTATTAGTCATTTGTAAGAGGAAAAATGCAGAAAGTATCTATGTAAGTAAACTTGCGCATATGAAACAGAACTATTATACATGCTGTAGACTTATGTTATTTGTTTAAATCATGTGCAGGATTAGTAGAATGTAGCTTAGTACATGTGTACTTGTACTCAATGACTGAATATGATAAATGTACTAGGTTTTGCTGTACAGTCTGTTTATTTAGTAGATTAGGGTTTCTTTGTATGTTTGTCCATTAAGCCCCCCCCCCCTTTTGTATGACCGGAAGTCAGTCTTTATACCGGAAGTAGACTTAATGTAAACAATAACATGTGAGTTTTCTATTTTTGGTCTATTCCTTTCATATCCCTCTCATAGCCAAGTGAATGTTTTACATGCTAATTCTCCCAATTGATATTAATTATATATTTTGATTTCGAATCATTTATTTTTATAATGAAGATATTTAGTAGACATGTTATAATACCTGTAATGAAATGTGTGTTTATGAGATGATGTATAATTAACACATGTTCTTATTTGTGGCATTATCTTACACTTTCATTTTAATTATACAGAGTATCATTGTTATATCTTTTATTATGATTGTAAATGAGCACTTTTGCGACGGACAACCTCGAATAAACACCTTAAATTTTAAGACTGTCTCCTGTCCTGTTTTTCAGGTTTAGCAATATTTGTTATCACCATAGTCCCCAAAGCACGGTGATACTCCTATTACAGATTCAAATCATTCCGTCAATTTCTGCGTATCGATTTGGGATTTTGATAAACCATATTAGGTTAATACTATATTAAGTACATATAATACAAACATTTAGAATATAGAATTTAAAACCAGAAAGACAGCTTTAATTGTTACATGTATATTGTTATGTTCCGTTATATTTTCGTACCCACTTTACAGGGAATTCCTATATCCGGGTTGGAGTGGTGGTGGGTTGTCAGGGCGATTATTTATTGGTTTACCTCTCTATACCTTTCCCCTGATCTAAAAAATATACATCAGTGGATCATCCACTACTGACAATTTTTGTCTTCTATATTATAAAAACAAATAACAAGAACTTTAGTATATTGCCATTTTTCATGATTATATTGAATTTATAAGGTATATTGTGATGATGTGAAATGGAAGGTAATATTTTGCATATTTTTGATTTAAACCCTTTTAATTTCTTTTTATAAACATCTTTAAATTTCATACTTTCAGGTAAATACCATAAGTATTCATCGAATGTCCGATGTCTACTGTACTGCTTACTGTTAACTGAGAAATATCAGTTTAATCTCAATGAACCATCACACAGGATCCTAAGGGACGAAATCAGACAGAGGTATTTCTCTTATATTACTGATGACGACTTGGTAGATCTTCCTGATGCAATCACAGAAACACGTGACGGTGTAATAACGTTTAAATCAGACAATACCCGACATGACGTCATGTACGCCTTTGTTACGGAGTGTCTGGTGGAGGACAGTGATCTGGAGTTTTTCCTGACCACGGCGTCACGTGACGTGATATCAGACTACTGTCGTTCCTGGGATTATAGGAGGAGTGAAGACGAGAGATGTCTGTATGTACCGGAGAGACCTGATAAGATGTACGACCTCTTCATAGACAAACTAAAGATAGACATAATTACACACTGTACCGTGTCTGACAAGGGGATTCATGAAAGTATTAATAAAAAGTGTAAGTATGATTTTACTCAATACATTGCATACATGTATAAAATGAAATTAATTATTATATAGCTTATAAGTAGTCTCTAATAAAATTCTACCGAAAATCTAGAGAATTTTAGCGTTCAATATCTTGACGCTTTATTGAAGGCTGAGTTTGTATCACGTTTACGAGTATTCCCGAAACAATGCGAATACCAGCGTTCAGTATCGAACGCCCCGTTGTAAACAAAAAAAGTCATCTGGTCAATTCTCTAGAGTTCACTTAAAGAAAAAAATGGCATCTTTGGTAAGATGTGTTTAATTTTTACACAAAGATGAAATCATTTATTAAAAAATCAGTACGTATTAACCCATTGAAACCTAAATAAGCGAAAAATCATAACGCCTAGTATGGTCATCAGAATGATGAGATTTTGAATACTTACATGACAGGCGTAAAGTTGAATACCAATTCTAAAAATCATTCATTTGAGTATTTTAGAAGGAAAAATTATAATCAATTATGAAGAAATGTATTACCTATATAATAAAGGAGTTATTGAACTTATATTGGTGAATATTGGCACTAAATGGCTGTAGAAATGCACTTGCAAGATCGTGCATTTGTACAGCAAACTTGTGCCAATAAAGGTTTAATAACCCTAAAATATTCCATAGATTTTTTTAGATTTGAAACTCAGAGATATAATTTAAATTTCTCTAATTTTGTTTCCTAGCAGTATTTAAAACTGAAACCATTACACGTTCATCTTATTGATCTGAAATCATATGGAACACCAACGGGTTAAAATTCCAACTCTGTAATTCATAAAATGTTCACATTTGTAGATTGTAAATCATAATTTCATAATTTGTCGATTGTTCTATCAAAATTTGCTAATTGTAAATTATCCAACATAACTTGTAAAATCTAAATTCAAGTTATATCGATGATTACGTGTAATTGTAATTCGAAAACTTGCGATTTGTCAACTTATGAAATGCAAATTGTACTTTTGTGATTTGTAAAATTTGCAAGCTTGCATATAAGACGAAAGAGGGCGCTGTTAATGTGGCAAGTTATTTCGAATCAAAGCTAAGGTTTCAATGTGTACATATATGAACGACAGAGTTGGAATATTGAACCCATTGACGTTCCATAAAATCCAATTAAAGCTTTAGTATTGCATGAATACAAATCACACATACATGTATAACAGTCTTTGAGAACTGGCAGACAAAAAAAGCTCACGAAAAACAAATATAGTAAATAGTCAAAAAAAGTCAAAATGAAAAATAAAGATTGATTCTCAGGCCCCGCTACAGTCAAGTCTACCCAGCCGCATTAATTGTTTTCTGGTGAAATTGATCTGTCTGTCTGTTTGTCCAAAAAAAAAAATAACCATGCTTATAACTTTTGATTTAGTGGAGTTATGACTTTCATATATCAAATGCGTATTCCTTGTGAAAAGACCTTTATTTGGGTACCATTTTTCAATTTGATCTTTTGACCTTTTGACGCTCTTTTCAAAAAATCCAAAATTTACTTTGGCCATATATTTTGAACAGTAGGTACCAGGATATTTATGCTTCACTTATGTATTCCTAATAGCAAGTCCTTTCATTGGATACCAAAAACCTTGACCTTTTGACCTTGGAGATTTTGAACTTTAAAAAAAAACTTTAACCTTGGCCATAACTTTGGAAATGTAAGGGATAGGGCTTTCATACTTCACATATGTAATCCTTGAAAGAAGACCCTTCATTAGATACAAAGACTTTTGACCCTGTGACCTCAACCTTGGAGTTTGATCTACTTTCACAAAACGAAACCTACCATAACATGTAAAGGGTTAAAGCTAGTGCTTTCATACCTTACATACTTAAAACTTGTGACAAATCTTTCATTTGATCGCAAATCCTTTTGCCCTTGACCTTGGAGGTTGACCTACTTTTAAAATTTTTTAACCTTTACCATCACTTTTGAAGGGTGGGGCTATGGCTTCCATACATCACATATGTATTCATTGCAGTGGATACCAATTACATTGACCTTTTGAACTTGGCCTTGAAGATTTTTTTTTCTTATGTAAATAAGTTTAACTTTGGCCATGAATTTTGAACGCCAAGGGCTAGCGATATCATACATCACATATGTAATTCTTGAGAGAAGTCCCTTCATTGGATACCAAGAACATTGATTCCTTTACCTAGAGTTTGGAGTTTGACCTACTTTAAAAAAGAAAACTTTGACCATAAGTTATAAAGGGTTAGGGCTAGTGCTTTTATACTTTTCATATTTAATCTTTGTGACCTTTCATTTGATAGCAATACCTTTTACTCTTTGACCTTGACCTACTTTTTAAAAAATTTCAACTTTGGCCATAACTCTAGACATTTCTGTGTTAAACATTCAAAATGCGACGCCTCCTACAGTTTTGGTCTGATTTCAATATAACTGGCACACAAGTTGACTACACTAAGGTACATAATTCTGTGTATCGGTTTTTGATCTCGATGAATGATGTTGCCATGGTTACTAAAATTAAAACTTTCTGTGAAAAACATTCAAAATGCTACATCTCCTCTAGATTTGTTCTGATTATAACATAATTAAGCATGCACGTAGACTACACTGAGATACATAATTGTCAAATTTGTGATTTTGATTATTGATGTTGCCATAGTAATTTAAATTGAAAATTCTGTAAAAATACTGTAAACGTATTACATTTGGCAGTGTATTCTTTTTAGCATTTTTGGCGGAAAGAAAATTCCGATAATTCAAGTACAACGCTAAATGTTTTAAACATATATACATTTACAAATGCGCTAAATCAAATCTACGCTAACTTGTCCAAAAATCAATTTCCACCAAATATTGTACACGCTAAATATAAAACATTTACAGTATATTAAAAGCTAATCCTACAGTTGATGTCTTATTGAAATGTTAATCAAGAATCATTATTCTATTTATTGTTTTGTTCAAGTTTTAAGTCCCACCTGCAACTTTTCTCTTCCTTTATTTATAGTACAAACCAGTATAGTTACTGGTTGTGAAAATCTTCTGAGAAGTATCAAACAAACTTACTGTAGTTATATATATGTAATGCGAAAGAATGTCGATCAAATTTTTAATTCTATGGCCCCTGAGTCAGGGTACTAGTGTTTGGACGGGGCTCTATTGATTACATAGTAAAAATGCATTGATCCATGAGAATCTTATCTTCTTCTTCGGCGTCAGGGTATTTAAAAACTGACTACATGTAAATATATACATGTTGTAATGTTAAGCATTAAAGCTTCTTTCAAAATTTTAAATTTCATGCTCCTTTGGTCAGGGTCTGGTGTTTGGGCAGGTCTGAATCGATTTTATAATGAGAATGATTTCATCCTTTGAATTTTTTCTCAGTTGCTGAATAAAAAGCAGCTGAACTACCTATATAGTAGTGATGAGCAATGGTCTTTTTCCAGAATCGTGAATTTGTAATCCTCGAGTTCTCCGAATCTACAAATTTGAACAACTTTCTTTTATGATATTTTTTTCCGGATGCAGCTCTCCCCTTTCAATAACGATGCTACATGTACGGCATTACTTTGGAATAGCATGCAAATGAAAATCGTCAAATCGGTCTCTTTTTATTAAATATTATATGTCATGTTTTTAATATACAATGTCATGTAATTTCCATAAATTATTCTTATAGTAGTTTAAACTTGCGTCCTTCAGATACACATTCTTTCTAGAATAGATTTTGGAAAAAAGCACATTGAGTTCTGATAAGATCGAAAGGAAGTATCCATGAATTTTGAGGTATTGACAGAAATTGTAACAAAATACATTTATTTTTCCAGTAAACATTCCAGAAGAAATTTTGAAATGGGATTTGAGCGCCAGACAAAGATTTATTGGGAGTCTCTGCCTTGGAAGAGTAGAAATGTTCCGTGCACGGGGTATGATTGTGGGATGCGCAGGCGCAGGTAAAACAACTCTTCTTAGAAGACTTCAAAGGAGATACAGAGAAAATAGTAATCAACCTACAGAGACAACTGTCGGTCTAGAGGTCCATGAAGACTTGTTTGAAATTAAGGACGAAACATTACAAGGTACATTTAAGCTTTTCTGATCACTCGTTGTCTGTCGTCCGTCCGTATGTCTGTTTTTCTGCCTGTCCATCCATGACACCGGGGTAGAATGTTGCAATAATAGGGAATCTTATTACCGTTTTCAGATTGAAAAGGCGGTCGTAACTCGTCATGGAATGAAAAATATATGTTTTCTCTTCTTAAAAGCCCTTATTCTTTACCTTTTAACCGGCACAAAAGCTCTGTCAACTTGTAAAAAAAACCCACATATTTGGCCAACCAAAAAAAATCAAAAGGCATTCGCTACTTTCACTTTGGTATCAATAATCTTGTCATGTCCGTTAGAAGATATAAATCAAAGTACTGAAAGTACTGATAGACGGAGGCGTGGAATGAACATGATTTGTTGTCTCTTTGGGAATTTTTTATTCATATTCTGACCCCAACATTTGCCTAAAGGTAGTTGGCCATATCTTTTGAACATTAGATACCAGGACATTTATACTTCATATTTGTATTTTTGTGGAAAGACCTTTCATTAGATATTAACAAGCTTGACCTTTTGACCTTGACCTACGAGATTCCATACTTATGAAAAAACTTTAACCTTGGCCATAAGTTTTGAATGGTAAGGGATAAATAGTGCTTTTTATACGTACATATGTAATCCTTGTAAGAAGACCCAGAACTTTGACCTTTTGACCTTGGAGTTTGACCTACTTTTATAAAGCAAATCTTGACCATAACTTGAAAAGGTTTTGGGTTAGTGCTTTCATACTTTATATATTTAATCCTTATGACAAGACCTTTCATTTTATAGCAAGACATTTGACTTTGGAGTTTGGCCTACTTTAAAAAAAATATCATTTTTCATAACTTTTGAAGGGTTAGGGCTTCATACTTCACATATGTATTCTTTGTGGGAAGACCTTTCATAGCATACCAACAATCATGACCTTTTGACCTTTACCTTGGAGATTTCCGTACTTATGGATTAACTTTAGCCTTAGCCTACTTTCATATTTCACAATTGTATTTCCAGTAAGAATACCATACTTTTGGTACCAATATATTAAATTTGCATCTTCGCTATATTGCCACACGGGGGGCCAGAGTGTTTCACAAATACATCTTCTTCATTTATTTATCGTGGTCTAATGTTTAATTATGTAATTTACTGAATTCCCATTTTTCATCAAAAGGACAAACCACTCTAATTGCAATAAACTATATTAATTTGAATTCTTTAGTGACTCATGGTAAGAGCTTCCTGAAATGTGAGAAAACCAAAAGTACTTTAGTATATCTAACTCTTCAGGACTAAAAGGAGCTGAGATCGAGCATTCAGATATATCAATGCATAGATGTAAACATGCACATTCAACTTTTGATTAACAATTCTGTTGTGTTGGGTAATGAACATGAAGAGGATGCAAATATTTCAAACATTATGAAAAATATTAAGCAGAACAAACGCCTGTTTGGTCCAGATCATAAAATATACTAAGCTCTATAGCTTTTATTTTCCAGTGTGCATTAATCCTGACTTCCAAATTCTTACTTGACTGGTGATACCTTAAGGGGGATGTACGGCCACTTTTAGTGCTGGGAGAACAAAATGTAAACATTTCTTCAAATGGCTAAAATACATTATATTTTGATCAAATTTTAAGTCCTTATGATAAAGATACAATAAATATTCATAACTGAATGCATGTTGTGCATATATAATCTATACTTTTGCAGAAAAATGCTTTTGATATGCTCCTTAGAACTGCGCAGCTACAGAATTCAGCAGAGCCTTAAAAAATCCAAAAAAATATGCAAACTGTGCATCAATGTTTTTTCTACAACCATTTGTTGAGAAAATGTCTAAATTTTGCACCTTTAAATGATAATTTCAAGTTCAAAACAAGGTATCATTGTCTTCAAAAAGAGTGTAAAGAACCATGAAAGTAGTTCATGGGTAGCAGCACGTGGTCTATTTTTAGCACAGAATTTTGTTTTCCAGACCTCTTCTTAATATGGAGGGACATAACAAAGGTAAATGGGTGTTTATGCATGATTATGAACTGTTATTTCTATACACAATATAATTTCTGTTTTGAACTTTAATCCTTGTATGAAATACACAGTTTATTTACAGACTATTATATCTGATTCTCTATTTATGAACTATTGACTTGTAATACTGCTTATGCCATGCTATACCTGTTACTCAATGTCTGGGTCAGGCTTAAAATGGGCTGGAAAATTCAAAAACATCCATACAACCAACAAAGCATATTAATTAATCTCAAAAATGAAATATCTCACACATTCTAGCACACTGTGAGATAATGCCACATGGTTTTACCCCCCTCCCCACCACCATTCAGTCAAACAATTACCTAGCAACCAGCCTCCTGGCTTGTCCAACCTGAATTTACGATTTTATTGTTAATGCTCTTTCTCTATTTGTTGTTGAAAAAATATGGAAAAAATGTATGGACAAATGGAAAATAAACCTGTTTTACTTAATATCATAAAGAATCCCAGTCCTTGGAGACAGTTTAGAAGTGCTGCTGCTTTCAGTTCCTAATGACCACAGTTCTCTACTTGGACTGGTTTTGTGACTGTATATACATATGAGGATGATATATTATTAGAACTCAACAAATATATCTGACCTTTGTGAGATATTTTTTTTTTACAGTTCTACATGCTCTGAACCTTTCAGCATTAATTACTTTTGTGAGGTGACCCATACATTTGAAACACTTCAAAAAAAGAACCTTTGAGCAAGGTACTCTGGAAATACATTTGTATGTGAGTTATAGGCAAGATGTGGACACATGTGGAATGATTGCATTGTTGTGAGGTGTAGTCTCTCAGACTGTTGTGTTTTGGATAGATGCACAAATATTTAGCACTGCAGAGGTGTTCTAAAGAAAGGTATAATAACCAAGTACCTTTTTATAAATAAGGTACCATAAACATTCAGGTAGGATTTAAGTGGAATGATGAGTAACCCTTTAGATGACCAGTTTGGTATGAATCACATGCAGATGACATTGGAAGTGATATATGTTTTCATTTTGATGAGGTGCTTTGGACACAATAGTGGAGAACGATAGCCAGTCTATGAGAGTCAGTGATTTCTTATTACAAGGGGCCTCACAGGTGTGAAAACTTACCCCTCACGAGTCATTCTCTAAGTAGGACTCTGTTATAAACATAGTAAGGGAAACCTCTATAGTTTATCTGATACAATAGAAACAGAAAACTTTGTCAGGTTGAATTCCCCTTCAGTATGATGGTCACTTACTTTTGATTCTCTGTCTTTTCTCATCAGCCTTCTGTTTCCATTCTGGCTCAGCTTTCTTCTGTTCCGATGAGGCTAGAGATATCAAATTAGTACTTAAAATTATACTTATTTACATTAAGAACAATTCATATGTTTTTCAGTCTACTTAATAAATTTATCTTTCAGTCTTCATGCATAAGTCAGAGGCACTTAGGGGCTGGACCACCATCTATAGTTTTAGATTGAAACAATTAAAAAGAGCTAGAGCTTTATCTCAGTCAAAAATGATACATGTACACTTTATATTTAAAAACAGCTTCTAGAGACAAAAAAGTGCATTATCATTAACATGTAGTGCATATTAGAATACAAAAAATAGGAAAAGGTGTGTCGATCTCAGATTTAGAAAGAAAACATAGGTTATCAGAGATTACAGGGCTAGCCTCAACAAATGTTGTCTTTAAGTAAGGCAAAGTCACACAATTAACCAACAAAAAGTGTACATTCCAAAAATGAAAATATTTAAGCAATTTTGATTTGATACTTTGATTTGAAAAGCTGGAATTTGCTATTGCTCAAACGTGCAGAAACCATACATGACAATGCACATGTATTAAATATACTAATATATGAAGTATATACTCATGCACTTCACAGTAGGGAATGATTATCGGATACCGGTAATAGATGGTTTACACATGATACATTATAATAAAAAAAATCACCCAATTAACTTTTGATTAAGAACCCTCTCTACACTGCACACTAAAGAGTTTCGATTCTAAGGTATTTTTCTGCAGTTAGAGTGATCTGCCCTTATATCTAAATTATAAAATACAATAGTAATTAATTTGTAATCAATTCAAGTATTCTCAACAATTTAAAAGGCCGAGATGAATTAACTAAACGTGTTATTTACATGTATTTTTTCTACTGAAGTAATTTACAGTGATACTGTGTTGTTTTTGAACAGTTTTCCGTGGGTAAATGCCACGCACCATACAATGAAAATTAAATAAATAAGCTCAATATTGACTCCTTTATACAGTATATTTTTCTCAATGTCCCAAAAAAATTCTGCAGTCGTGTAGAGAGGGTTGTTACAACGCACTTTGAAAAAAGTTTTCAAAGTGCGTTAAATTTGGTAGCAAATCAACGCACTTTGAAAAAATAAAATTTATTTTCAAAGTGCGTAAATATCGACCATATTAACGCACTTTGAAAAAATATGTATGGCTTGGTCAATATTCCTGAAAATCTATGATAAATAATTGAAGATGTTGGATAACTTTTCGGTGATAAGGTCACTTTAGGATGTAAAAGTGGGCAATTTTTATTTTTCCATAGTTTGAAAATTCCTTCTCTCTTAAATGTTTTACTGTATGCTTAATTTTTTCAGTTTGCATGCATTTAATATAAACTAAAATTTATTGAAAGTTTGCAACGTCACACTAGTTCTGTAAATACATATATTTGGGACACTTTCAATTTGCTACCTAAGTAAAAAAAGAGTTGGTCCGAGAGACATTCTATATATACTCATCTTCTTGTTCTCGATGAGGGTTAATCAAAACATGTACATTAAAACATTGTTCGAAAGATATAATTATTAAAAATTGATTATCTCAATTGCTAATATCTAAGTCTAGAATTTTTGTTTTATACATATTTTTTTTTTCAGAGTGCGTAAATGTCCACATGGTAAAAATGTTGATGTACATTCTTAACGCACTTTGAAAAAATTTTTCAAAGTGCGTAATTTTTCAAAGTGCGTATGACAATAAGCATACGCAGAAAGGAAAGTCGAAAATAAGAATTATATACTATTATGCGAGTTTCCCATATACATGTACAGTGTAATGAAGGAATTAAATAAATATCGATGCATAGATATCTACATATAAATTAAAAGGTATTTGACAGAATAGAAAACAACATAAAAACGCCCCATAGTATATACATTTGACTTTATTTTGCGACTCTCCCTTGCTTTGTGTTTTCCCAGAAACGACTCCCCCCTACGTAACCGTTATTACTGTCTCAAGAGAAAATGTCTTAATTATTTATTTTTATAAAGTCTAGTCAAGTTTTAATTATTGCATACAAAAGATAAACGTTTGCTTTTGCTGTTTTAACTGTCAGGAGTCCTATGCAAGTCGTAGATTGTTCAAATGATGCATGTTTTGACCACTCGATCAGCGGAAATATGAAATCTGTCGAATAGTTTCGAAGTGTTTGAGAATACCAGACGTATATGATAACCGGACAAATGTCCAATACAAAGCTTAACTATTGCCATCTTTGCATCTTACATATACCGAAAAAAGACGTGACTTACATCTCCTCTGACTCCGAAGGCGGAAGCGGTGAAAATCTACTCCCCTATACGTTACAAACGACTCCCCCATACTTTTTAGCGACTCCCCCGCGTTTTCCGTTGTATATGGTGTAATTGAGACCTTAGGAAATTTTTTAAAAGTTTTGGTGCACTAAAGGTATGAATTTTGAGCTACAAATTTAGATCAAGCATACCTTTTTGAGATCAATATAATTATTAGCTTACCTGAGCTGAAAGCTCAAGTGAGCTTTTCTTATCACATTTTGTCTATAGTCCGTCTGTCTGTCTGTAAACTTTTCACATTTTCGACTTCTTCTCAAGAACCACTGGGCAAATTGTAACCAAACCTGCCACAAAGCATCCTTGGTAAAGGGGATTCAAGTTTCTTCAAATGAAGGGCCAAGCCTTCTTCCAAGGGGAGATAATTATGAATTATTGAAAAATTAATGGTATCTTTTTAAAATCTTCTCCAGAACCATTGGGCCTGGAAACATGAAAATTATGTGGAAGTATCCTCGGGTAGTGTAAATTCAAATTTATTCAAACCATGACCCCCGAGGGTAGAGCGGGGCCACAATGGCTTAACATTTTTACATAGGAATATATAGGGAAAATCTTTTAAAAAATCTTTTTCCAAAGAACCATCGGGCCAGGAAAAATGAAACTCACCTGGAAACATCCTCAGGTAGTGAAAATTCAAGTTTGTTCAAATCATGACCCCCGAGGATAGGGCGGGACCACAAATGCTGATCAAAGTTTTACATAGGAATATATAGGAAAAATCTTTAAAATCGTTCTTCTCCAAAACCATTGGGCTCATGTGGAAGCATCCTTAGGTAATGTAGATTCAAGTTTGTTCAAGTCATGACCCCCGACATAGGGCGGGGCCACAATGGCTGATCAAAGTTTAAAATAGGAATATATAAGGAAAAACTTTTATAAATCTTCTCCAGAACCATTGGACCAGGAAAGATGAAACTCATATGGAAGCATTCTCAGGTAGTGTAGATTCAAATTTGTTCAAATCATGACCCCTGGGGGTAGGGCGGGACCACATAGCTGATCAAAGTTTCATATAGCAATATATAGGGAACATCTTTAAAAAATCTTCTTCTCCAGAACCGTCAAGCCAGGAAAGATGAAACTCATGTGGAAGCATCCTCAGGTAGTGAAAATTCAAATTTGTTCAAATCATGACCCCCGGGGGTAGGGCGGGTCCACAATGGCTGATCAAAGATTTACATAGGAATACATAGAAAAAAACTTTTAAAAAATCTTCTTCTCTAGAACCATTGAGCCAGGAAAGATGAAAGTCATATGGAAGCATCCTCAGGTAGTGTATATTTAAGTTTGTTCAAATCATTACCCCTTGGGGTAGGGCGGGTCCACAATGACTAATCAAAGTTTTACATAGGAATACATAGGAAAAATCTTTAAAAAAATCTTCTTCCAAAGAACCATTGAGCCAGGAAAGATGAAAGTCATGTGGAAGCATCCTCAGATAGTGTAGATTCAAGTTTGTTCAAATCATGACCCCCGGGGGTTAGGGTGTGGCCACAATGAAGGACGTTTTGCATATATAATATACATGGAATATATAGGGAAAATATTCCCTAGAACAGAATAGTTTTGTTTAGTCAAAGAATCTGTAAGTAGTGAAGATTTAAATTAATTCAAATAATTTCCTTGAGTGGGTGAATAGGTTGGTTGGGGTTAGCCAGGGTTTGCAATGGGAACCGAGTAATATGTTGGAAAAAACCTTTTAAAAAATCTTCTTTTCAAGTATGGCAAAAATGTACATGTATGCTTTATTGATATTGTGACATTCTCAAGTAATAGAAAATTCAAATTCCCCTCCCCCAACAAGTAAGCTTTTAAATAGTAAGCCGATTTGTGTTTTTAACTAGCCCATGTGTTCAGGTGAGCGATGTGGTCCATGGGCCTCTTGTATATACTACTAATTTTCTATGGGTGATGATGTAAGACACCTCTCTGTATTTTGTTCAGAGAGCTACAGTTCTACAGTTTGCCCAGGCTGTCATATAAAACGATTACTTATATGATTAAATAATCTCCATCTTTCTGATTGGCTGAGATCCAAAAATGTTAGAAAAATACTACGTTATATTGACCTACACAATACCTTTCAGGTCTTTCTCAGGTTATCTAAGAACTTGTTACCAATCCTATTGTATGAATTATACAATAAAATACGTTCAAAACAAAACCTTTCAGGTCAATGTAAGGAATTATTGCAGGTCAATGTAATGAATCATGTCACCTTCCAGTTCAATCTAAGGAATTATTGCAGGTCAATACAATGAAATATTCCTGTTCCATTTTCCCTGTTTCAGCGTGTTTTTGTTGTATGTCTCGTTAAAACTTTCAATGAAAGCAAAAACAGTCTTGAAGGAATTTGCTATCATTTAATCATGTAATTAAACAGATCTTGCTGTTTTTTGCGGTCAATACGATGATTTAGCCACCTTCGGAGTATAATATTCCCATTGTAAACTATGAATGCTGCGATGAGACCCTTGGGATTAATTGACTCTCCTCTCTAAAAAAAATCCAATGCATTATCTTTATCTGTCACGTTGAGATTAATTACCAGCTTTGTCTGCAAATGAAGTTTGTTTTGAAATTAAGGTTATAATGTAATTCCCAATGCTGCGAACAGTCTCTAAAATGTGGATTCAAATAATGTTTATACTTTTATTGTTAACATACCCTTCAAAACGAGTTATGGTTTTAGTTTTAGTTGTTTTTACCAATTTTTTAAAAAAAATTTACTCTTCATTGGGCCCTTACTGACTGGTCAGTTTTCTAGCTCAGCCTTAAAATATTCACTGAAAGGCTGTTCCCCAACCTAATCCCTTTTCCTTAACCTCTAAACAACAAGTTAAGACAACACGTTGCAGCTATTTAAGACACAATTTAATGTGTAAATGTGCATTTTACCCGGAAATCCCTATTCCTTTATTTTTTCCGGAAATTTCAACACTTTTCAACTTAGATTTTTTGGCCATATCTTGAATATAGAGATGAACAGTTTGTCAGCGCAACCCCCCCATGCAATAGGTTTTAGAAGTTTGGGCGAGTTTACGTTTGCTTTTTTTGTTTTTGTTTTGTTTTTTTTGTTTTTTTGCTTGTTAAGAAAATTCTGGGTTGAAAATTTTATTTTGGGTCTGGGGTTGACCCCCCCCCCCCTGGGAAAAATTTTTGGATCCGCGCCTGCAGTGCATCTGTTTTGAATCTGTTGTTAAGATTTGAATATTTTCAGCTTCTCTGCAACTGCTTAATCAAATTCACCAATTTTGGAGTATAACATCTTTGAGTTAAGGGAAACTAAATTATGAATTTCATGATCGTGTCCCTCTGGGGCCTAAGGGTTAAAACGACAAAAATTAATGCAAACTTAGAACAACTTCATTTCTCCAGGACATCAAGCAGTCAAACTGTTGGCATGATTGAAATAAACAGTGAGTTATCTACCAACAATTATGAAGTTCATGCCCCCTGCAGTACATTTTTTCTTTGAAAATTTTGTTCTCTGCTCCTGGGTATTATACAAACAAACTTAATGTATAGTTATGATGAGGAATGTTATCTCTTCCAAGATTTTGAATTTCATGGCCACTTGGTCAGGAGTTCAGGTATTAGAAAGGGACTCTTTTGATTATATACTGAAAATACATTTGTTTTTGAAAATCTTCTCTGTTCCTACGTATTCAACAAACTAACTACATACACAGTTCTGTTGAGTAAGAAAGTCGAGTCTCTTCCAAAATTATGAGTTTCATGGCCCCAAGGTTAGGGGTTCTGGTGCTAGGACAGGGCTCTATTGATTAAGGCCCCGGGGTCAAGGGAACGATAGAGGGAGCTCTAATTATTATGTACTGAAAATGAATTAATGCTTTGGTTTTAATCAAACATTTATGTTTAGCAGGGGTACTTCTTCAAAATTATTTAATAAGTAGCCCCAGGGTCAGTGATTCCTGTGGAGTGGGGCACTACTCATCATTGCTGATTTCTACTGATTATATACATGTATATATTAGTTGAAATGCATTTTGTAAGTCCCCTACTCTGCCTAGAGGTACTTGTATTGAATAATCAAACTAAGCAAGCTAATTATTTTTAAATTTTAAGTGTATAGTTATGATGAGCAATGGTGCCTCTTTCTAAATTGAAATTGTTCTGGCCTCTGGTTCAAAACACAAACCAAATTTTATTGTTGGAAAGTTATTACATGATACTCAGGTGAAGACCTATTGGCCTCTTTTTATTGATACATGCAATTCAAAACCAAAATTAATATACAAAATATATTGTTCATTTGAGCTCATACAGTCTGTACTGTAGCTTAATTAAAATTTGTTTTATTCTGAATTAGGTTCAGATGGTGTATATGAACCAACCAGGATATTTGGAAATTTGCTCAAGAAATTCCTTAAAGATCAGTTTAATTTTACAATTGAAGAGATTCACATAGTTTGCTTTGAAGAATCTGGTCATGGCATTAAAATAATTCAAGACTTGTTTCGGGAAGATGTATCCTTTAAAGAGAAAAAATATAGCCACACTGATACAACTTTAGATGAGAAAAAATTATTTGGAAAAGTCCTCCGTGGTGAATCAGGTACCAAAGAGGACTGCTACATATGTATGGATACATGCACAGAACCAAAGCAATTACCATGTGGCCATATTTTCTGTAAAGAATGCATTGATATGCACTTCACTTACAAGCCAACATGTCCTTCTTGTAATAAAGTATTTGGGAAACTCTATGGAAACCAGCCAGATGGAAGCATAAGATTTAAAAGGCACTATACAAGATTACCAGGGTACAAAGAATGTGGAACCATTGAAGTTGTTTATAATATTTACAGGGGAACACAGAAGGTAAGAAAAGGATTAACTGAATTTATCCGGTATACTAGTACATGTTAATTTCAATCAGTTTCCTCTCAAAGTCCATATAAGTAATGTTTATTAAATAACGACCTTTGATTCCTATATTTATTCTTTGGACAACTTTGGAGTTTTGTTAAACTCTTAGAATGTGCACTTTTATAAATCTATACTTGAACAGTTCTAGTGTTTCTTTGAACATTTGTAAAAAATGATGTTAGTTCACATGGTGAGATATTGGAAATGTTTCACGAAACCTGACAAACTAATACAAATGTTCATGCTACTTATTGATGACCCTTTGGAGCGTCATTAATGTCTTTTTATTATACCGCTACTGATTTTTCACCACATCATAGTAAATCAATATATTTTGCTGATTTCCTGCAAAAGTGTGTATCAGTTTGATGATGATTATGATGAGCAATGGTGCCTCTTTCAAAATTGTTAATATCATGGCCTCTTGTTTAAAACAAGAAACATATTCAATAGTTAGAAAGTCGTTGCATGATGCTCAAGTAACCTTTACGGCCCTTAGGCCTCTTATTTCAAATTGGTTGATAAAAATATACAAGTTTAACTATGACACATTAACTTGTGCAGGAGGACCATCCCAGTCCTGGTCGACCATTTGATGGAATAACAAGAAGTGGATTATTACCAGACAATGAAGATGGTCGACTTGTGGCAAAACTTTTGAATGTGGCTTTCTCAAGAAGGTTGATCTTTACAATAGGAAGGTCAAGGACAACTGAGAAGGAAGGTGTTGTTATTTGGAATGACATCCATCACAAATCGAGACGTGAGGGAGGACCAGAAAGGTTTGAATAACAAGAATGTTAAAATAAGTTTTCTAAAACGTTTCCTTTGATGTATGTTAAAAACATTTCAAAAACAATACCAAAGGGAATTAACTGTAAAGACCCTGAAACACGCTTTTACTCCAAAACATGAACACTTCATACTCATTACATGGTTTGCACAAAGTGAATTGACACAAAATACTGAAAAAAACGACTTTTTTGATTACCAAAGCTCTGCTTGACACAAATGAAAATGCAACCCTAGATTTGAATTGTAATGGTTATTTATTAAATAATAAATAATGTTTAGCAGTTTAATTTTGTCAATACACAGAATCAATTGATGACACCAAACACAAGCTTACTAGTATAATGTATCATATATTTAGAATATCAAACTGCTGTTTCGATCTCGGCCTTGATATCAGTTCCGGCAGTTGGTATCGACCCATGTCCAAAGAGCATGGGCTGATATCAAGGACTAGATCAACTAATTAGTATGATTTTTATATCATGTATTTTAAGTTTTTAACGCAGATGATTTCATGTAAAATATATTTTAGTTTTAGATAAAAAAAATAGATTGAAAACAATGAATTTGTATGTTAGATGCAAAAAAATATAATAATAGTTATCCACCTTTGTTTTCGATCTTTGGAAAGGTGGTAAATATGTTGTTTGAAGAAATATTTAAAGTATCATATGATTTTAAACTCACCGGAGCTGAACACTTAAGGTAGGATTCTTCTCTGGTTTATGACTAGATGGAATATTCAAAGTACATTTGTTGATTTGTCTTTTGTATTTAGATGTAAGAGATTTAAAAGACCATTTTTTTTGTTTTCTCATCACAATTATACAACTTTAAAAAAAATGGTAAACTCCCTTTGAAAACTAGCAGGAACTATATTTTTGGCGGAATGGTGGCGTATGAAAATATCTTCTTTTCTGCCTCTCAAAATTATTATAGTACATTGAATTTACTTATAAGTTTTACGCAATCAAAGACTAGATGAAATTTTCAATTATAAGTTAAATTAATAATAGTGGACTAAAGTTTCAGAATATATCAAATAAATTAGATTTTTCTCACATACTAGAACTATGTTGGCTTTTAAATGCTTCAAATCTAAGTACAGATTTGAGCCAAAAATCCGTAAAAAGTGTTATTTCTCTCTTATTAAACGATCATTTTGTACCTTTATGTGACAACTTTACTATTTGTGAAAAATTGGAAGAAGTTAAATATAAGAAGCATATAAAAATAACTAATAAATCCTAAGAATTTCAGAAAAGTAGAGGAAATTCGGATTAGCAAATATCCATTTTATTTAAATTATACATGTCAATTTGGTAATATCATCTTATAGGTATGGTATTGTAGCTATATGGTAGTATCTTTTTTATGAAAAAAGAATATAACACTCAATCTTTTGAATTACAAATAGGAATCACATGATTGGTAACAGTATTTTTTTATTCGTTATGTCCAGGAAAAATGTAATGATTTTGACCTGACCTTGCCTCTTATATTAAACGGTCAAATTTAATCTCACTGATACCATCACTTAGTAATGGTGTTCTCTTGATTCTGTGAAAATTTCATTAATTTTTAAATACGAGAAATGTGAGAAGAATCCTGCCTTAATTAAATGAACTTTTCTGATAACTTTTTTCCAATGTCTGTCCATCTTCCAACTTTTCAAACTTTTTACTTCTTTCCTGGTGAAAGGGTGAATCGCAACCAAACATGCCAAAAAGCCTTTTTGGGTAATGGAGGTTCAAGTTCAAATGAACGGCCATATCATCCATTTATAAGATATAATGAAAGGGAAATTTTGGTGACAACTTTGAAAACTTTCTCAAGAACCAGTAGGCCAGAAAAGTTGAAACTTGGGCCTTGGTAGTCCAAGCAGTTGATATCGACCTAAGGGAGGAGGGCGTGGACTGAGACCATCATGGGGACTGATAGGGATAACAGGACTGAGTTTAAAAAAAAACAGTTTAGTGTTGTTTATATCATACAAGAAAAACGTAATACTAAGTAAAAGAACAAGTATAAAGATATTTTTCTGTAAAAAAATCATATTATGTAAAAAATTAAATTGATTTTTTTTATGTTTATCAAGCAAACGAGGGTGAAGATGTTAATTGACAAATTCTTAAAAAGGATCCCAGATGCTCTCTCACCTAGCACTATCTGCCTCTACACTACAAGGGCTGATACACTGACTCCTAAGTATATGGAATAATTATATAAGTATTCATGTTCAAACTACACAATTGTTTTTAAGGTTTGGCTACCCAGACCCCACATATCTGTCGAGAGTGCTGGAAGAACTGTCTGTGAAAGGAGTAACTTTGGAATCAGCCGACAATCCTGATGAGTACAGAGAATTCACAAACATGTATTAGATATTAGATTTTAAAAGCTATCATGTAACCGAGTTCAAGCAAATTTATGAGGAATTTGGTTAATTTTACAAATGGATTTTTAATCAAAGGAAGTATATGTATGTCTATACTTTAGTTGAACAATTTAACTTTGGCATGAATATGAATAAATTAACTCGTTACAGAAAGAATGTTTCGAATTGATATATCTTGTGTGCACAATTCATTAACAAAGATAGATAATCGTTTATTCCTATTGTATAGTTTTTCCATCATACAGATTAGTTCTGTTCCAAAATAATTTCTTCATCTTATTTTAATTACCTATACCATGTACATTCAAAAGTCAAAAAATATTTGAGAAATAGGGGTGCAAGTCAAATGCAAATGACAACTGTTTGTCTGAAACACCCCTTGTTAGAGTATTAGAGTATTTTTGTATGTTGCTTCATTGGCTGGATTTTAACTGTGATTATTTTGAATTGACTAAAAAGTATTCGGATCATGTTTTATCAAGCGTCTTAATATTCAATTTACATGTTTGCAAATGTATTTTGACCCATATTATTCGGGTTTCTTTGAAAATTTTCTTTTAAAGACATACACTCTACATATTAATATGTATTATAACTTGTAGATTTGGACATGACAATGACCCAAATTATTGTGACTCGATTTTATCAAAGTGGCTTGATTTTAGTGTTACCTTTGATGAGAGAATATATCAGAATTGTATACTTACCTTACTTGCATTGCAACCTTTTTGTATTGCAACTGAAGTTCTTAACATGGAATTCTGTAATTATATGCATAATTATTTACTCTCATACATCTTTATCAACAGACCTGTGACCACTGATTTGAATACCGCAGGAGTCTCTGGTTGATATGGGATATCAAGATTTTTTTTGCACCAAGGTCGAAAGATCCCTGGGTATATTGTTTTTGTCCTGTCTGTCTGTTGTCAACGTTAACCTAGCCCATAACAATTGTCCTGTCAAGGGTAAGTATATATATACTCAACAACAACAAAAAAAAAAGAAAAGAAAAAGAAACGCATATTCAGATAAAACATAAAAATCTAAGTTTTCAGTTTAATCCTTATTTTTTAAAAGTGATGTTAGAGTGTGTTGTGATAAAAACCAAACATGTCCTATGTTGCGAATTGAAAAGTTAAGGTGATGTCATTTTCATCGCCCCCCTAATTCTAGGGGCATAACAATTTGTACTTTGCGACGTCTCAGCGCTAGTGGGTTTCCAATATACAGATGTCCCGGACGAATACCAGCTCCTCTCAGTCTCTCGCGAACAATTTGTGCACTTTTATGCTGATTTCTTCAACCAGCAGTTGCAGCAGCAGTTTGTGCGGCAGTTCTCAATCGATTGCTGAAAGAGGGGGGGGGGGTTCTGACGGTCCTGTCTGGGTGTGATAACCCGTTTACGGTCAGTTCTTGGTCTGTCATCCGTGTTCTTAGCTGGTGGAGACGTACGTTAAACTGCTGCAAAGCCCATTGATGTACACTAAATGCAGTTGCAACTGCTTGTTGCGTAGCTCCGGTTATCATCATAGTTTGCCCCTGTTGCGTTCATCTTTGTTAAGGCGTGACATTGCAGCATCAACATTGTTATCAAATCTCAAATATGGGTTTAATATGTGTGCTTATTGTTTCTCTAAATCCAACTTATCAATGAAAATAGACCCCGATTTACAAGAAGTCATGAAAAACACTTTTTTCCTAAACATGATTAATCAAGGGAAATAATTCAACACTTGGGTTTTAAAACCCCATGTTGTCCTTTAAATAGATCACAGGTATCCAATGATAAAAAGGTAGTTGTTCCATATACTTTTTCAAAATTTCTTTGACGTTAAACCAATATGCGTTTCTTTTTTTGTTGAGTATATTATGCCACTTCATTCTATGTCCCACTCCAGTTGTGCAACCATCTGGGAAATAGTGTTTCACAGACACATCTTGTTTCTACATATTTTGTTTAACTTGATTTCTAAAGAAATATTTTACTTTTTTTCAAATATTTTCTTAAACTCGGAAGCTAATTAACAAAATAAGTAAGCAGTGTGCACATCATTATACTAGTCATGTTTTCATTTTTTAGGCAATAAATAAGAAATCTTATGTGTATTTTTATGTGTGAGGAAGTTTTAAATTTAGGAATAATTCTTGTTATGGAACTCATATCTTTTATTGTTTTCATGTGATTGAAAGTACATGTATGATCATTGAATGTGTTACTTCTGTCAAGTTATTCAAATATATAATCTATGAGTCTAAGTGTGTAAACTTACTATAGTTTGGATCTGTGAAAAGGAATTGTTTTTCATCAATAGAACAGGAAATTTATTTGCATATTTTGTTTCAATTTTGAAGAGGCAAAGGCTTGCAAATTATATTTTTTTCAGATTGTTTGATTATTATTAGAATAAGTAAAGGAAATGTGATAATATATTTAGTATGTATGAAGTATTCTAAATTAGTGTTTGCCGTTAAAAATCATGGGACATTTCATTATGAATTACTTTGGAATCAATAAATCTTAGAGCTGATAAAGAATGATTTCTTTTTTCTTTTACTATTCCCGAGGGTTGATAAGGCAAGGGAGGGGGTGGGGGCTGTGTGCACTGATATTGTAGACATCTGCTTCATCGTAAAATCGAGAGCTCGAAATTTTCACAATCTAGTGATTGGTCATTGGTTACCTGGTTAAAAAGCACTCTGATTCTACACACAATTGCTCTGAATTTGATATTGAAAAGATGCTGGAGTTTTTCACTGAGAATATATATGTAGTCTTTTGAAGATCTTTTCTTCTTACAAACCTTTGAAATCCCAAAGGGTTATACAGGGTAGTTATGCTCCTTATAAACCGACCTATTTTTATATCCCAAAAAAGCAGAATTTATTAAAGCTTCTACATGAGAACAAAACACTTGTGGATGATTAACTCGACATTCAGATACATCGACAGCATTGTATCAATTAACAGTAGGTTTTACCATTATTTTGTACGTCGAATTGATTTATCCCAGTGAATTTGAAATAAAAGACGGCATAGAGACTGTCATATATACAGTATGCTTCCATATCTGTATGTTTTTCATTATTTGAAAGACAGAGACACGTGAAGAGTACTGTATACAGGGTTATTTTCGTCCCGTGTTATCTTCGCCCCTCCACACTTCCTAACAATTTTGCCCCGTTTTAAATTCATCCAGTCACAGTTCTGTTGAAGAAATTATACTGTGTTCTTTGAGTTCGCCCCGTTTTAAATTCTCCCACTTGTGACAAGGACGAAAGGGGCGAAAATAAAACTGTGTGAAAATTTCCCTTATATAGTATTTTTTGTGATAAATATTCTTGTGACATAATTTTATTACTAATGTTTTTATCAGCTATTGTTTTTTATTTCCATTGCGGCCTCGGGCGACAATTTCACCCTCAGGTCTAAGAAATCATATGTTGCCTTCATAACCGTCAATTTAAGATAGCTTCAAATTAAATAAGATTGGAAACCTTAATGCCTCTTTTAATTATGACAGATTAAGTGGCATAATAGGGGACATGATTACCCCCTCATGTCCCTGGCCATTCCCTGTCCTTAATGATGAAGTAACTAAAAAAAATAAATTGATATATCTCTGTGGTAGGCAGGTCGAGTAATAACATTCTTTTAACGCAAAGGTCCCAGGTTCCAATAACTTTTGTTTCAATTTACACAGTAGCCTAATCATATTTTGGAAGATGGTTGATGATATGTGCAAAATTGTCTTATTGTCCTCTCTAGATAATGGAAAATTGGAGGATTTATCTAGTTAGTATTATGCCCTATAAAATTAATTTCTTAGAAAATGCATTATGCTTTTTTTTAAATCTTAATAACAAAATTTTAAAAAAAGAGTTATTATTTATATTTATCGAATTTATCATTTGCAACTCATTTTAAAATTTTGAACAATCTTATTTTACATCATTTACTTTTTTTTAATTTGACACAATACAAAACGTTTGAATGTATTTGATAGTTTTATGGTAAACAGAATATGTAAAACAATAAATTCAGTCATAAATATTTGAATTATTAAATTTTCATTAAAAGTTATTACATTTTCTTGTTCAAATTACGCAGGCATACAGCGAGGTGTTAAAAAAAAATATCATAAATAGATAAGATAGAAATTTTCTCATATAACTAATAAAACATATCTTTACCAGTTGAAAAGCAAATCCATTATAATTGTAGATTTTTTACTCATGTCACAGAGTCCTTATTGTAACAAAAGTCGAGTAGAAATGTCAGAATTTGTGTGGTCTTGTTATATCCAAACAATAAGAAAATCACAAGAAACAATAAAACAATGTTTGTAATAGCTTGTTTCTCAAAAGGTAGGGTTACTTTTTTTTCACTCATAGGGAGACACCAAGGCAAAGCTCGTGGGAAGAAGATTGTTTGTATGAACAGAATATTTGATGTCCTCATGATATTTAGTTGGCGGATCAAAACCTCAAGTTTCATTAAATGCTTTCGGTATATATCTAGCAGTTGGCAAGTTTAACTTGTATTAGTTCTGTAGAAGTGTTCCATTGATTGTATGATCGACATTGCTATGATTTCGTGCAGGTATGGCTGAACATGCTCTTTAATGTATTCAAAACGCCTGACCTGATAGAATAACACAAGAAAAAATGACATCACTTTAGACGTTAGTGTTATTTTTGCCATCCAAATAAACAAAACAAGTGTACCTTTTGTAAAGAGAGGAAGCTTGTACATGTTTAAGGGATGTTGATGTAAACATGCATTTCTAAATATGCTTGATTTTTTTTTGCATGGCTGTATAATAGTAAGTTCCTTATAAGTAGGAAGGTTACAAATTTTGAAAATGCAGTTTTAAATACTCCTATGAAAGACGGAAAATCTTTTTGATTATCATAAAGCCTCCATGATCCCATGATATTACAAGATGCAATTTTGTCAAATTTACTTGTATCACATTCTTCTATATAAGAGCCTTCAAAATAGATGCCACATGATCGGGACTTTGCCACACCGAGAATTTCATTGTATGACGAAAATTAGTTTAAATCCGTGGTTTAGGGCATGTAAAATAAAGAGTCCATCACTCCATATTATAATTATTATGACAAAGAGTACAATATTAGTTTGATAAGTAATTCTAGTCGCTTCGCTTCCAACAGTTGAATAATATTGAAGGAGATCGACTTCTGGTCAAACTTTTAAGCGGTTTGACGATAGGTCAATGTTTGCAGCAACTGGACACGATGCAATCATTCGAAGTGTCCATGTATATATTGTATTAATAAGAAGGCACGCGCCTCGGTATTCCAGAAGTCCGTCTCTAAGAATACATCTATACAACAACGGGTAGATCTCCTGTTGTAAAAACATGGTACTCAGCAGGATATTCCCGACATCTATTGGAGGGTTACTGAACCATTCGGAATCTCCCGGGTCGTCAGTATAGACTTATCGCATACGATCCCAGTCCCAAACAGAAGAATAATTCGTAATAAAACATAAAGTGACATTGAAGACGAAAATATCCTTATTTCAATTTCGGTTACTGATATTGAGAACATATAACTAAAGTTCATATTACCAAATTATTCTTAAATTTAGAATTGCAAAAATAACGACTTACGAGTACGTACTATGTTAAATTTAGATTAGATTAGATTGTTAGACCTTAGCTTTACTGAACTGACTACGAATTTCGTGTCTACCGGGTCAATGCATAGAGCTCACGGTAAGTATGACTGATCCCCAAGCAGGGAATGCTTATTCCTCCTTGGTACCTAATCCCATCTCTGTTATTTACAAGGGTCCGTATTTTACGACCTTCTTCTAAAAAAACTCCAAAACGTGTTGGTACTCAGAAGTTGGTCTTGTTACAAGGAATACACCTGTGATAAATGAAAGCCCTAGTTGTATCTGTTCAGAAGTAATGGCCAAGGTTAAAGTTCTTAAAACGTGGATCAAACTCTAAGGTCAAGGGATCAAAAATATACACACTAAACGGTCTTGTCACAATAAATACACATGTGGATTATGTATCTGTGTATGATAGCCCTAGCTCGAACTGTTCAAAACTTATGACCAAGTTCAAAGTGTGGTAACTGACAGACAAACAAATAGATAAACAGACAAGGGCAGGCATACAGACAGACGGATGGACGAACATGAAAAACTACATACCATGAAACTTCGTTTATGGTGGCATAAAAAAGTTAATAGAGAGTAATTGTGAATGGATTTGATCTCACAGATTCATGAAGACGATCTTGCACACATAATCAAAAAATATTTGTAACAAAATTCAAATGCTACCTTGGTCTTAGAAAATATTGAAGTTCATATTTCCTGTATAATATTACGACTTATTTAAAAGCTTTTCTCACAAAAATATGTTAAAAATCTTATTTCATCTAAAAGTTATTAAAACTTCAATTTTTTAGACTGGTTTAATTGACACATCCTCGCACTTTCAAACATTTTAATTTTTAATACTTAGGAAAAGTGGCAATATTTCTCATTAATACACAACAATATGATTGCCACTTTTTCTACGTATTAAGAATAAAAGTAAAATTGTAAGAGTGCAAGGATGTGTCAATCAAACCCATCCCAAAATTGGAGGTTTCAAAACTTAAACTGGAATAAAATTTTTAATATATTTTTGAGTGAAATGCTACTTAAATATATAGGTCATGATATTATACAGAAAATATTATCTTCAAATTTGTGTCCATGCACCTTTAACATTTAGACTCAGATTTTAATTGCGCATCAATGTAATAAGAAAATAAAACTCGGAGTTAGGTGTGATCGACTTACCCTTTAGGGAAATAATGAAAACAAAATGTTCACTATCATATACCCGATATAATTATCACGAAGTTTTAGTAAAGAAGTACTGATTATTATTACCAATTCAAACTTAATGATGTTAAGGAGATTACTTTATGGGTTTTCTCATTCCCTGAAAAAAGCGAGCACGAGCTTCAACAATAGTTATTATTAAAAACAAAGATCTACAGGCCTCAACTCACATCTTCGACATAGTGTCCAGAACATTTAGTGTAAAAGATTTATTCCACCTTATAATACATTGTCATGAAATGATTTGTTACCATACCGTAAATCTGGAAAATTTTGCTGTAAATAATTTTTTAGCAAATTGCGAGTTCATTGCATTCGCAAAAAATTTTTTTTTTTTAATAATTCAACAATAAGAAAATGTAAACAAAGTAGTGGTCATTCACAAAATTTTGAAACATAAAATTAATCAACAGCATTTTGACCCAGATTCGCAAAATAAAATCGACGTAAAAAATTTCCAGATTTACGGTAGTATGTACCCATCCTAGTTCACTGAGTTCGCTGAGGTCTATCTAAATCACTTCAATTAACTCAATATGGGAATTCGGAATATGTTGGACTACTGTGGGCATCCTATTCTGAAGAAATATATATATATTTTTTATCTCTGTATTTCGAAAGAAAAATATCTTGTTTCACCAAAACTCCCGTACTAATAATTCATATTAATTTGGATTCTTAAAGTATTAATATTTTCGTTATAGATATTTAGTGGAACTTCATTGCACTTTTCTCGATCTTGCCTTAAAATAACTACACTGTATATACATGTTTTTTTTCCATATAAAATGTTAAATACTTATTTTCGCTACATAATAGCACCAGAACAAGGTCAAGTTTTAAACATAAACACACTTATTATACTCTGACTTGCGACTGATTCCAACTTTGATGCAGTAATTTTACTTATAGAAAATTGAATCGGTTTTTTAGGATGCTTGCATAAAACATATACGCCGCTCCTCCTATTCCAGAGAAGACTTTAAAAGATATTTTTTCGATCTAAGAAGGATATGGAGATAACGAACAGTATTCAATCTCAAAGTCCATAAAACAATACAAAATAAGAGCAGAGCAAACACGGACCCTCGAAACATCAGAGGTGAGATCAGGTGCCATGGAGGAGTGAGCATCCCCTGCCGACCGGTCACACCCACCGTGTGCTCCTTGTCATGATCAGGAAATAACGGAAAAATCCGTCGTCAATTCAGTGTATAAATAATGGACTATCAATTGGTATGAAAAACGTCAGTCAGCATTTGACTCAATGATAAACTGTATTTGCTGACAAGGTCATTGTATCGACCATAGAACTTACGAAATGATGACTTTAAACGAGACTTCTGATATTCTTGTTTCGTCAACTTGCTTGTCAATAATTCACCTCGTTTTAGAAATTGTTCATACATGTACGTAGAGCATGCTCTTGCGTATCGAATCAACTGAGATATATATACTCCGTATGCAGGTGATGAAGGTATATTGCTGCATAAGTAAGGGAAGTTGACGATAGAAAAGTTAAAGTCATCACGTTTATCATAAAGCTTGGTTGTTATATTACCATAAGTGTCTTTTTCAATTAAAATACTAGTATCCAAGTATGAAACAGAAGTCTAAACAAATTTATCTGCTACCCGCGGTTGAGCGGTAGTAAGTTCGAAATGTGCTTCACTCTGTCCCTATTTTGTCCATGCAGAATTACATGTAGTTCGCTGTATTATTCTTATTTCAAAAGTATGACATGGATTTTAACAAAGAACAAAGAAGTGTATTTATTAATTAAGATGTAAAAAAAAAAAAAGAAAAAAAAAATCATAGAGTTAACAAAAAGTATTATCGATCAAAAGTCTATCAATTCTGGTCGAAAGCGAAAGCAGAGCAAACAGTAAACTCTTCAATATTAGAGATGGAATCAGGTGCCATGGAGGTATGAGCCTCCTCTGTTTACTGCACACGAACATTGACTCCAACAAATTAAAATGGTTCCACAATAGACTCAAATGTATTCTAATTAAGGTTGGGTTAGCAATGAGAGATCATAAGTTTTACATAGGAATACAAAGGGGAAATTCTTTAAAAATTCCTTAAAAGAATCCCTTTAAAAAGATGTGTTAATGAGTTTTCCCCTTCCCCTTAAACTTTTCAAAGCTAAACTGATATTTTTTCTGGTCAGTGTGCTCAGGTACACATTGCGGTCTTTTTGTCTCCCGCTGAAAGCGGGGAATATTAATATCAGTCTGTCTGTATGTCCGTCCGTCTAGCTGTCCACCCGTCTGTAGTTCTGTCTTTGAGTAACGCTTTCGTTTCACACAATATTTCGAGAAGAAGCCTATATGTACTTTTGCTATGAAAATTTACAGAGTAAGTCCCTATGTCCTAAGGAGGATCCCTATTGATTTTGAGGGTAAAAAGGTCATATTAGGTCATAAATAAGGTCATAAATTTAAAAATGCTTTCTGTTTTAACACTTTCGTTTCCGCACGATATCTCGAGAAAATTTTGAGCTTTTGCAATGATATTTCATACCACAACTCGCTATGGCTTAAAGAAGACCCTTATTAAATTTGAAGTCAAAAGGTCAAAAGTCAAGGTCGTAAATTCATACATTTTATATGTGTGCGTGTGTAAAACTTTCATTTCCGTGCGATATTTCAAGAAGCTTTTGAGTTTTCGCAATTTAAAGTTATACCATGATGATATCTCCGTTCGGTTGTATTTCTGCCTGTCTGTAACACGTTCGTTTCCAAGTGATAAATCGAGAGGCCATTGAACTTTGCAATCAAATTCTACATGACAACTCCCTATGGCCTAAAGAAGACGCCTATTGATTATTAAATCAAAAGGTTTAGTAAAGGCTTTACTGGACACTCTTGTTTTTGTAAAATTTTGACAATGTTGAAATTGATGTAAAAATGTATATGATATGTATGTGACCTATTGTTTACATTTATTAATTAAAAGAATCTTCATACATGTATACACATTTAAAGAATATGCAGTCAACTCTTCATATTCATATTGGCATTTTTATTTGCATCAGTACATAATTTAACAATTACTGATTCTTGATCTTGAATACTGTTTGTTATCTCCATATTTTTAATTACAGCAGTTGTTGTTCTTACTATTAGCTTCTAATGATGAAAGAAAACAAAAAATCATTTTGAGGACATTTTAATTGATTGTTTTTAATAAGAAAGATATAAAGATATAGATGTTGAAGACGATTTTAAAGCTTAACATTCTGTGCTTTTGAAGTTTAAGGCATTTTTGATAGAAAGAGGGTCAATATAGCTGTACATATGTGACTTTGTAATAGATTTCAGAATAAAGAATACATTTAACAGATGAACAACTTAATGTATATATATAATTGTGTTTATTTTTAAAATTTCACATTGGATCATTACCATGAATGCCAGATCACTTAAAACTGATCATTTTATGCTTTTAAGTTTGTCATTTCTCAGAATTGTAATAAAATTTGATATACATTGATTTGTATATATACATTGAACGAGTTTGTCATTGAATCAAACTCTGACTGACACTTTTCATACTTATTGTTAGGTCATTGTTCACACACTGAATTGTCAACAGAATTTCCCGTTATTTCAGAAGAAATAATTGATGGGTCTAGGGGATGCTCACTCCTCTATGACACCTGATCCCTCTTCCTCCGATTACTTGGAGGTCCGTGTTTGCTCTGCTCCAGTTTTGTTTATATATAATGTACTTTTGAGATTGATTCTGTTCCTTATTTCCATATATTTTAAAGTATCATAGTACTTAATTCTATTATTATTTTCATTATAAGGAAGTTTTTATTGAAGATTTTTTTTATGGATTCATTTTTATTAATATAGCTTATAATAAGGAAATAATGAGATACATGTACATGACTGATTAAATTTGACAAAGTAAAAACAAAACCAAGATCTTTCACTATTTACAAAAACGATCATGATATCAAGATGATAAAAAAAATCGCATTTTCAGTAGTAACAGAGAAAACCTGAAAACTCACAAACAACAAATTAATGTGAATGTAAACAAACTTTAAAAGATATTTTACAATCATATGAAAAAAAAATATAGGCATTTATTATATAGCTAATAAAAAGTCTCTAATAAAATACTACCAAAAATCTAGAGAATTTTTGCGTTCAATATCTTGACGTTTTACTGATGGCTAAAGTTTGTATTACGTATACGAGTATGCCCGAAACATTCCGAATACGATCGTTCAATATCGAACGCCCCGTTGTAAACAAAAAAAAAGTTGTCTGATCAAATTCTCAGAGCTAAATTAAAGAAAGGAAGTGGTATCTAGGTAAGATGTGTTTATTTTCACACGAAAATGATTAGTAAAAAAAAATTAGTACGTATTAGACCCATTAAACCCAAATTAAGAAAATCACAAGAAAACATTGATGTAACCATCAATTGTCGCCCGGGAAATATATAAAGTAAACAATGAAAATGAGTCTTGATCATCAAACCGCTTCTTCAAAAATAGTGAAAAGGCATGCGTCTAATTGATGGAGACGATAGTAGCGAATATTTTGAAAACTTGCAGTCAGCTAAAAATCAATCAAAAACGATAACATTTTAAACTTGATGAATTCCTCAAGTAAATGTTGGCAGCATAAAATATAAATTGAAGTTAGACACACGTAAATGTTGGCAGCATAAAATATAAATTGAAGTCAGACACATATTTAAAAATGTATTCATTTTCAATTTTAGAATTTAAAACACAAACTGTGCAGAGTACGTTTTATCCGAGAAGTAAAATTCGATGTTCTAAAAAAAGGGACCTGTCGTTTTTTCGAAAGTTAAAGATAAGCAACTTTATATATCAAATATGAAAAGCATATATATTTTTACAGATTCACTTTATGGAAGTAAATATATTATGTATCTCGTAATTTTTGAACGGAAAGGACATTCTGATTAACAATCTTTTCAATGTTTAGAAAACCTTTAATTCTAAATAACTACTCCCACCCCAATCCCAATATACCAACACCTAAACTTATATGTATAGAGCAGCCCGGTCCTCCGGGCTGCAATAACGCTCGGTAGGGTCATCGGAATGACGCGATATTGAACACTTACAAGACAGACTTTAATTTGAATACCGATACCTAAAAAATCATTAATATGATTTTTTACTTCATTAATATGATTTTTTAGTTGGAATAATTATCATAAATTATGTGGAAATGTTTTAGCTATATAATAAAGGGGTTATTGAACTTATATTGGTGAATATTTGCACTCGTTGCAAGCTCGTGCATTTGAACAGCTAACTCGCGCCAATATTCACCATTATAAGTTCAATAACTCTTCATTATTTGGAGAAATTAAAGATGTTTGTGCCAAGAATAATTTATTTGCATTTAGCCCTGTTGTTCTAGAGAAGTTGAAAGTTAAAACGGTAAAATTTGATCTGTACTAAATTTTACTACTTCCGGTTTGACCGGAAGTAACGACGACGGACGGAAAATTCATTTTTAAGCTCCCAGAATCATTTGTTACCCAAAAACTTGTTAAGAACGGCGAAAATACGCGTTTTTCGACTACTTCCGGTTTGTCCGGAAGTGACGACGCTGGACGTATTTTGACGACTGTAATAAATTAAGCTTGACATTTTAAACAACTTTGCTTCTTTGACGTATTACAAATTCTCAATACTTTTTGAGATATGAAGGAAAAGCTTTTGGCCCCTCCAGGCCCTTAAATTCAGGGGCCAGCCCTTTTTTCGAGATATCATTTGAAAGATCTTTAAATTCTACACTTCTTTTGTTCTACATGTTTTAACAAAATATTTCTAAGTAAAAAGTTATCGTTGAAAAGGTGTCAAAATTTTTGAAATTTGCGATAGGTCTATTTTTTTGGCCATAACGAGCTTCCGTACACAGCAATTTCGGTGAATATGAAATACGTTCCGCACAACTACATTTATTGCTCTATTATCATTGAAAATCTCAAGTTTCTATCTTAAGCCGTTTTCTAGAAAACTCGCGGACAAACTAACCCTCTAAAATTCACTAAAATGCAAAAATCGTGGAACCGGAAGTGACGTCATCAAAATTAAAAAATATATATCTAGATTTTTTCATGTTCCATCATCCCTGAAAGTTTCATGAAAATCGAGCAAGCCGTTTGCGAAAACTCGCGTGCACAAAATCGGTAAGAAAAAAAAGAAAAAAACTGTGGAAAAGAAACCTAAGAATAACAGAAAGGTCTTCCGTTGGAAACGGAAGACCTTAATAAGAAACAGTAGAATCACTATAAGGTCTTCCGTGAAGACGGAAGACCTTAATAAGAAACAGTAGAATCACTATACGGTCTAAGAAACCTAAGAATAACAGAAAGGTCTTCCGTTGGAAACGGAAGACCTTAATAAGAAACAGTAGAATCACTATAAGGTCTTCCGTGAAGACGGAAGACCTTAATAAGAAACAGTAGAATCACTATAAGGTCTTCCGTGAAGACGGAAGACCTTAATAATAAGAAGAAACAATAGAATCGCTATAAGGTCTTCCGTGAAGACGGAAGACCTTAATAATGGACTTCTACAAGAAGGTGTGGTCACCATGCACATGCATACACGTGCGTGTACGACTGCTGCAATCTGATTGGCTGAAACTTTAAACAGCTATAACTCCCTTGGTTTTCAACCAAACAGGTTGGGATTTGGAACATAGATATATATAATGGACTTCTACAAGAAGGTTTGGTCACCATGCACATGCATACACGTGCAATTACGTGCGCTGCAATCTGATTGGCTGAAATTTTAAACAGCTATTACTCCCTTGGTTTTTAACCAAACGGGGTGGGATTTAGAACATAGATAGATGTAATGGACTTTTACAAGAAGGTATGGTCACCATGCTCATGTATGCACGTGCGTACACGTGAAATGGGTAAAATAAAAAATACACTTGAATGAGCGTTTTTTTAAAATATACTTTTGAATTAAATACTTAAATATTTAGCATATTAAAATATATAGATTGTGTTGACAATATGATATGGTCATTACGCAGATGCATTCACATGCGCAAGTGTGCAATGATAAAATTTAAATGAACATGGTACACTTCTGGGTAAACGTTGTTAAAGTCTCAAATGCATGAAGTCTGTCTTATTTAATCAAGTTACGCTTACAGGGGATATGACTATAAAAGGGAGTTGGGGAGCGTTTGGGGAACATCTGTAACGGTCCCCGTTACAATTAGCACTAGTTGGGATTGTTTTCCATTTATTTCCTTTCCGTTAAATTGTGACTCAATTCGAATGCTTATTAACCGCACAAGCCTTTATCACTGGTACTTGGGTCGTGGTTTATAAATATTTATAATGTACCTTATTGATATGTAAAAAATATCAATAAGGTACATTATAAATATTTATAAACCACGACCCAAGTACCTGTGGCCTTTATCGATGAAATGGGTGGATTCAAGATTAAAAGGTAAAGGGAATATTGTTTACTTATTAAAAGTTGAATGACAACGGAAACTGTATATAAACTGTAAAACTTCTCACAAACATGGTAAAGAACTAAAGTTACATCGTGACATTCATAAATTTGAAGTGAGGGGAAGATGCACGCTTCTTTTGACTTGAATAAAGGGAATGCGGGTTTTTATAAACCGGAAATATCTACTTTCGTTTTAAAAGGTCTTTCAGGTAAAAATTTATGTAATACCTGAACATCTATACGTCGAAATATTTCAGCGATCAACTTAACTTTTGAAATCTCAGGAACCTTATTATTTAAGTCAGGTAATATTTTGAAATATTTACTAGGGTACTGGTTTTAAAGATAGTAATGTAAAGGTTACCAAAATGCATATCATTTTCTAAAGTAGACACCAAGACAATTAATACAGACATACCATACTGAATTATAAGTTTAGCTTGGTAGTGTTTGTGTCCACACCCACCCATACACCCTCATCCACCAAACCTCTCTCTCTCTCTATCAGACACCTCTATCAAACACATCGCACACTTGCATGCACACATCAGGTGTACTGAACATATTTTATTGTAATATATATACAATGGGATTGGGCACAAGTTCTCAAAACTTATTTCACCCTCTTCCTACATGAAAAGTTTATAAAATTTATGTTACATGTGTTACACAGTTTTAGAAAAAAATGTAAATTCGCTGCAAGAAAATTTGTGAGGTACAAATGCTATACACAAACAATGACAATATATCATTTAAATCTGTCAGACTGTTGAATATATGATTGTACAATGGAAAAAAGGTATTCATTTTCAACAACACTTAGTGAAGTATCGCTCCACAGTAAAGTATGGGTGTCAACAATGTGAACCCTATAAAATCTCAAACACTTGTCGAAAAATTCTTTCCTGGCCTTAGTATAATTGGGACAAGAGAAAAAAATAATGGTGCGTGTCTTTTACTTTAGGTAAATTGAAATAATGAAATACAGAACATACATGTATGAGACTTCATGTTAAAAATTATCTGTGACAACACCTTTCAGAATATTTGCTATACATTTTATTAATTCAATATTTTATATCTTTTTGTATGATGATCAGAGAAATCAAGATAAACAAACAACGATAAACAAACAAAAAAATAGATTTACAATTCACCACAAGTAATTGCATCCCGGTGACTATTACCCCATTCATACGACATGATTTGCATACCTCAGTAAATTTTACACATAAGTAAATTTACTTACTTAAGCAATTTTTGTTGTATGAACTGGTTTACTCATACGCAAATCCTGCTTTAAAAAAATTTACATCTGGTCAGGACAAGCTGTAAATTAACTTTTGCGTACACTTTGAAGCAAATTAACAGCTCGTGTGTATGAACTCGCAGCAAATTTACACATTATATATATGCATTTTGTTTTGTTTATTGCATAAATTACCATTATAAGTGTTGTTTCGGTTGTGTATCCATTGGCGTGTACATATCAGTCGGTAAACATGGTGGCTAGAAGGCAAAATTCTAAACAAGGAGACATGATCTTCTCCGAGATAAATGTTTGGATTAGCAAAAACGAGGGCATCTTGCATCCTTAATTTCTGGCAAACCTTTGTCTCTAGAGATATATACCTGTGGTTGCAAACAATTAAATGCACCGTAGGATAAATAAGTATGTCCTTACTATTCAAGTTGTTGATTTCCATATATTTGTGTTGTTCAAAGGTTATTGAGATCGATCACTGTTAGTTGTCGTCAGCCTTTTCATTCTCCTGGAAAATACATAATTATCATATTCAGGCAGATATTTTATAATGGCCTCACACACTTGATGTACTGTATATTTCCCGACACCAAAAATATTCCAATCGTCCTATTTCTGCTGAGGACGTAAACAAGTAGATGGTAAAAACCATCTTTTTCTTTACACCCAACAGCTCTTCTACAGTCTTTAGGACCAGTGCAAAAACATTTTCCAACATTAAACAACAAAACAATTATTAAATTTTCCTTCTTCGTGCGTAAAGTCTTATGTCATTCTTTGTCCTTAAAGTCATTTAAAGGTTCGTTTTTTGCGTACCAATAAATCGGTGGATCGGACTCCCTCCCTCTACGCCCGAGTTTCTTTGAGGAACATTCAAAAGTTAGTCTTATACCCAAACAAAAAGAAAATATCCCTTTTCTATAAAAAATTCTCAGTTCTGTCCATCTCCTTATTTTTTATGAAAATATGAGGTTTTACTAATAGTACGTCTGAACGCATAGCAAATTAACTTTTACTTACGTGTGTAGATTTACTTATATGTAAATTTGCACACATGAGCAAATTTTCGTCGTATGAATGGGTACCAAAATTGGAGACAAGAATTCTTTGAATTATCTTGTTTTACAAGATTTAACACATACAGTACACCATTTGTCCGGAAAAATTTTTCTACTGCTTTCAAGGTAGGAACTTTTATACCCCCCCCCCCCCCACAAACAAAGAAATCCTTTGTCTGCCTGTCCTTTTGTCTGTCCATCTGTCCTTGCAAACTTGACGGGGCAATAAATGTTCAATGGCAGCAAAAGGATAAAATTCTTATCCCTCTATAACTTTGTAATGGGGATTCAATGGAAGTTCATACTTGGTATTACTTTTAACACAGGGGTAATTAATAATCTTAACTCAAGCTCATTCTGGCAAGCTTAAGGTTACTGGCATCAAAAGGCTTTATCTCTGTTATGTAGAATTAATGGAATATTAATCTCCTCCCTAGTACAGGTATTTCTTTCTTTTAATGCATAAGAGTACTTCATAAGCTTAGTGCAAGGTCATTACGGCAAGTGTCGGAAATGTTCACATCTTGTGAATGTTCATCAGCAAAAAAATTTTCGTTAAGAATCACTCCGATCCATCAGAATACAATTAAGTTGATATTTAAATGATGCTGTAGTTCCTCATTGAGAACTTCTTTGTAGTCTTTGAAGACCAACACTAATTCTGTTTCCTTATTATGTGATATGTTTTTATATTACTTTAAACTTAGGCTAACAATTTTTTAAACTTCTACATGAGAAGAAAGCACTTGATAAACCTCGACATTCAAATAAACGTATATTCATTAGGTTTTAACACTATTTATTTACAATTATCCAGTGTTTTCGAAATCTCGAAATTTCGAGACACCACCGAATCTCTACATCTGTGTTTTTTCTGAATATAGATGATAATGGCCAACGAACAACGCTATGACAAACAAGATAACAGCTTTTATATATCCTTATTTAGTAGTGTTACCTGTATTTCGCTATCACCTGCATGTGATGTTTATGTTTACCAATTTACTCGATGCTCGAGCATGCTCTTCATACTATCAATGTCTAATCCGAGGCAGACATTGCTGATAGATAAGTTGATGTTGTATGGATTTTAGCTACCTGGTTTAAAGTCAGCATATCGTATGCACTATCGTCATTATTATGACGTTTTTTTGTCAATTTGAAATATAAATATAACAAATAGTAATCATACACAAAAAGTTTTTGAAACAATTCAGATCGGTGGAACAGAGCAACAAGGACCCTCTAAAAACATCAAAGGTTGGATCAAGTGCCATGTAGGAGGAAGCACTCCCGATGACCAGTCACACCCGCCATTTGCTCCCTGGCATGATCAGGAAAACGGAAAACTCGTAGACAATTCTGAGTGTAAAAAAAATTGACCCATTATAATGAAAAAAATCATTCAGCATTCGACTAAATGATACACTGTTATTGCTTGTAATGTCATTGTGTCGACCATAGAACTTGCAAAATGACGAGACTGTTGATTTTCTTGTAATATCAACTTTTAGTTTGTCTCGTTTTAGAAATTGTTCGTATGTAGAGCATGTTCTTGCGTATCACTCCAAATGGGAAACATAAATTTTAGGTGATAAAGGTTTATTGTTAGATAAGTTTATGATATATTGGGCCTAAATACCGAAGTCCTGCGTCACGGTAGACGTTGGCAAGATGAGGCACTCTCGCTGCTTAATGACCATTAATGCCGAGTTTAAGCCTAAATTGGAAGATCTTCGCCGGTGTATGGTGACCTTTATATATGAGAGAAAAACATCTTAAATGGAAAGTAAAACAACATAAATTAAATTATTTAGTCAATCTGCCTACTAAGCTAACAAAGGTTTCGTTAGAAACTCAATTGTCCTCTTTCTAAATCCCTTTACTTGACCCCTTTTTCGTGTGTCAAGAGGTTGTCTCCAAGTTTCTTGTAGTCTTTCTGTCTTTTGTCTCTCTGTTGATATCCGTCTTACTGTACTTACTTCTGCGATTGATACTGGTTCGATTCTGCAGGTATGTTAATCCAATTCTAACACTTCGTTTTTCGTTTGTGACAAAGGGAGTGTTTAATTGCTACAACTTGTTTGTGATATCTTATGCCATATATTTTGCCTTTTACATAGGTATCTTATTCTATCTAGCTAGCTTGTTGAAGATAAACTGTCTTTCTAAATTCGGTTTTATTTGGAACGTAAGATTCTTAAATCAATGTTTGTGTTGATTATTTTAAGATTTGGGTGTTGTACAATTCTAAAATGGGTTTCTGATTGTATAATACAAGGTTAATGTCGGTTTCTGCATTTTTGTCTATATTTATCTTGCTTTCAATGTAATAATTTACTTTATTTTTCTTAAGGGGATGAAGGACCTTTAGCTGAAAAAATACCTGTCATTTAATTTTTTTCATATTTTGTATATATCTTATTTAGTATGTCCTACATACTATAAAGCAGACATATCAATAGGTTTCTAGACTTATTTCTGAGATATTGAGTGACAAATACCATACCCCACAGTGTCTGAGCGGAAATGTGTCTTTTAAAATATTTTAGAGTATGAATAGGGTTAAAAATTCGAAAAAGCAAGATTCTTTTGTAACACCACATCTGGAGACGGAAATTTACGACTTTTTTAGGACAACTTAAACCATAAAAAAATTAATTTGCAAAAAATCCTATCATTCAATATTTGAAAATTAACGTCGAAGTTCAAGGTCGTCATTGTATTGATTAACTGTAAAAATATCGATTGGTGAAGCTGAGCTCAATATTGCACGGGGCAAAGTTAAACGAGTCATGATCATGAGAAAAACGTGTCATGTTTACATTTCTCGAGTACGGGAAAACCCAACTATGACGTCACACATTCCTGAAATAAGCGAAATAAGACAAACCCACAGAACTTTTCCGTCAACAACCATGTAAAAATATTTTTTGCGTTCTGAAATTTACAAAATACCTACCATGTACATATTATGGCCCGTTTTTATGATTTTATACTACCCGTTTTTACCGTGTATGATCTTACTGAACTAAGAGATCCACTTTGACGTCAAAGACGCAGTGGACGCGCAGAGTAGGGAAACGGCAGAGTGGATTAATCTATTCCGTAATTTGATAATATTTGCAAGAAATTTTGAATGTTTTCAGATATTTTTATACTAGATGGTGAACGCAAACAAACAGTCAAAAAAATTATACAAGTACTGTGGTTTCAATCTCGTTTTGTACATATTTTATCAGAGATTATGACGTAAATCAACTGAGTCACGTGACCATACATCCTTCATCCCCTTAGTATTGTTTGAACTCAGAGTGATGCTCTAATTTTTTTTTGTTTTATGCATATTTGTTTAGAATGAAGGATATCGAGATAACGAATATTATTCAATATCAAAGTTCATAAAACAATACAAAACATGAGCACAGCAAACACGGACCTCTTAAACATTTGAGATGGGATCAGGTGCCATGGAGGAGTGAGCATCCCCTGCCGACCGGTCACACCCGCCGTGTGCTCCTTGTCATGATCGGAAAATAATGGAAAAATCCGTCGTCAATTTAGTGTATAAATAATGGACTGACAATTAATATGAAAAATGTCAGTAAGCATCTGACTCACTAATAAATTGTTTTTGCTGATTGTATCGCCCAAAGAACTTAAGGTTTCGTCAAAGGTCAACATGTCCAAAAATTTATTTTTACAAACGCCCCAAATCTATGTGAGGTATAAAGTTAAAACTTTTACAGTTTATAAATTTTTCATTGATTAACAGATAGAAAGTATCACTAGATAAAAAAAATACTTGGAAAAAATATTAATTGAGAAAAATTATTCTTAAAAATGTATATATTTTCAAAAATACACCTAATTAATTCAGCGCTCTTGGTGAAAACCATTATTGCAGAAGCAAAATATGTTTATCAATGAAGGGCAAGTTGGACTTGGATAGCCTCTGGAAAGTTGTTTTCCCTGTTTATTTTGTCCAGATGTTAAGACCTGAAAGTGAAAGTACATTGCAAGTGGCGGATTCTATAGGGGTCTTTTCTTTATACATGTCATGCTTTCAATAACAGACTTTCAGAGACCATTCACATCCAACTTGCCCTTCAATGATAAACATATATTAGTTCTACAATGTTGGTTTTCACATAAAGGACAGAATTAAGCATGTGCCTTTTTTTTTTAAATATGCACATTTTCTGATACAATTTTTCACAAAAAATATCTTTTTAAAAATATTTGTTATCAAATGATACTTTCTATCAATTAATCAATGATATATTTATAAACTGTATACTTTTTGACTTTATTCCACACAAAGTTTTGGAGCTATTGTGAAAATTATATTTTAGACATTTTGACCTTTGACGAAACCTTAAGAAATGGTGACTTTAAACGAGACAGCTGATATTCTTGTTTCATCAACTTGCTTGTCAATAATTTACCTCGTTTTAGAAATTGTTCATACGTAGAGCATGCTCTTGCGTATCGAATCAATTGAGATATATAAACTCCGTTACTTGCTGCAATAACATTTCTTGCTTGTCTTATTGGCAGTGCTATCAAATGACATATCACAAAAACGTCTTTCTCCTAGCATATCTGTCAAAATACGATCTTTCTTTCAGTCTCTGTCAAAGAATTTATCCTCATCATCTTTTCTTAGTATGACGGTGCGTTATTATTTTGTAACTGTTTTGGTCGTTTAACTTATCTAAATAAAGTAGTTAATGTCCCGAGGCACTATTTTTATTCTCACCCCCTTTAGTGTGCTTTGGAAAAAGCAAGGAGCTCTATCTTGTTTTTACAGGTTTAACTTGATTTAGTCAGAAAATCACGTATCTTTGGTATTTTGATGATGCATTTGATAAAAATACTGGCTGAATCTAGACTAAGCTATTTATTTAATTTCATTTAACACTATATGTAAAGCACAGACAAAGACTATGATTGTTATCTAAACTCACACCTAGTTTTCGTTCTGTTACGTCATAGAATTTTAGGTTTTTTTTTTCATTTAAGCCAGAGGATTAAAGATGGCAACAGAAGACCTTTGGAAAGATTTTAAAGTTAGTCTCCGCATCATGACAAAGCACCAAAGTACCAGAAGACGAGTAAGAGACATCACAGGAGTATTTGATTTTACCCATTCCATTTCACCTCAAATTATGCAGTATGTTTTGACAAAAGACTGCTGCAAATTTAAAGACCATTTGCAAAGCAGAGGTTATTCTCTAGAGGAAAATAAGCATCCAATAGAAATTTGTCATACTTCTGATAAAAACTCCGTGGAAAATCTTGAAGAATGTGGTGATGAATTATGTGATGTTATTTCTCATTTTACTATTGATTATGACGTCAGAACAATTGTTTTTCCACCTGACATGGATTTTTCGTCAATTGATGACACCTTGTCTTCAATCCAACTTATTTATACGTGGAATGAAAAGAAGAATCTTTTACTTATATACGGGGAATATATCCATGTGGAAAACGTATACAAAGAAATGCAAAAGAAGAATGAGGGTTTATGGACATATCCACAAAATGCGGAAATATCCGTAAGTTGTATGGTATGAATTTTGTAAATGAAATATTAAAGTGGATAATCTATCTACAGGATGTAATACAAATCCTTTCAGAGCTTGTGTTGGCCCGACGACAGATATTTGTATTGTCGAGGGTTGGTACATGGTGTAATATGAAAAGAGTATGTTTATTACATAATTAGAAAAAATACTATCTTTATTTAAATCTATAAAGTTTGCAAATAAACTCCAAAACGGATGCCCCAGAGTTCTTACTCCAGTAGAAATACACTATGGTGATGTCCGTAAAATATGTCGATGAGCGCCAGTAAAACAATGTATTACATAGTGCAACAAATATCAGAATAAAATTGCTTTATAGCGTGTAACTATTAAAGAAAAACGCCCATTTTTAGATTTTAAAAGTTGGCGTTTGTATATCTTATAAGTGCCTTTTAAATGGCCTTGTGAATTAAAAAAAAAAATAAATAAATGTTCCTTTCACTTCAAAATGAAAATCTGATAAGAAGTACATTATATCTATGTTGCTTGAGTAATTGCGCATATTAAAACAAAATTTACTTAATTATGATTTACATTCGTAAAGTTTTACAAGATGTGATTGTGCATGTAAGTCTGTAAAATACAGTGGAAAGAAAAGTTTTAAAATGTTCTGATGGGTAATACTAGACTTATGCACGCATCATAAATCTGCAATACAGTTAGCTACTCTGATGTCAGGCACAGCACGTATTCAACATTGTATTCAGTACTGCAATACTAAGTTAATTAGAAAAAAATTATCTTTTAATTATGGTATATGAACTATCTTGGTTTCATATATGAGAAAGCAGTCTGTTCTTTTATTTATAAAAAGAACAATATATATTTTTTCTACCTTTTAGCTTTACAATGAAGATGAAAAGAACGTTAAAATTGTCGTATCTACAGATGTGAAAAGTAATATTGTCGAAAAGTCTTCACTGACAATCAATGTACTTCCATATATTTGTCATCGTAAACCTCTGTTATGGACATTATCGGTAGATGTTGTGCAGTCATCGATGAAGGATGCTAATAAAATGAAGGGACAGTTAGGTCAACCCACATTTGGAGAGCTAGAGACAACTTCTCTCTCTATTCTGAATTCATTCATCTCTTTCACCTGTAGATATATCTGCAGATCTCTACAGGTGCCAACAGAAATTCAGCAAGACGTGAAAACAAAGCTGACGGGATTAGAGGACCTGTCAATTGTATGGGATGAAGATGGAAATATCCTCTGGGTATGTTCTACGAGAGACAAATTCCAGTTCGGATTTGAAAAAGTCATGAAAGTTATCCAGGAATCAAAGTTTAATTTTGAATGCGCTCAGGCACCAAGTATTAAAAAGGAAGAACAGGTAATATGATCAACAGTATGTACAAGATTTATTCTACATAATTGTCATGCATGCGAAATTATATAAATCTTCGACGAAGTCGGGATGCGTTTACCATATTATGCCATACTACCTCCCCGACCTTTGCATTTGTTAAGCGTTCTTGTAATAGTTTTGAGTAAGTCATTTGAAAGTAACTATATAAGCTCTGTCTGGACCAAACTTGCATGGATGATGCATCTAGGGATAGACACTACATGTACTTCATACTAGCTTCAGATTCTGGGTCTGATCTACATTTTCCAGAGAAGTAACCAGGTTAAATATTTGGAGCAAATTTAATCCCAAGGAACAATAAAACCTACCTTGGCCAAACTTGCATGGATAATGCATCTTGTAATAAACGCTACCAAATTTTCTCAAGATGCTGGATCTGACTAGATTTTTCAGATAAATGACAAGAATAAAAAGAACGAAGGCGCTTTTGATTGGCATTCGGCAGGAATATGGGCGTAATTGAAAAGTGAAAATTTTATTGGCATGTCACATGAAATTTAACATTTTTTTAATTTATCGGATTCCTATGCTACAGGACAGGAAAATATTTTCCCGAAATTAAGCTTTGGTTTGCTAAAAAATAACTTGAAAATCGGCCAGATCAGACATTTGGTACAAAATGGTACTTTTTTAAACACGTTTTTCTTAAATTTTTCTATCTCTAGGTGTTCTCTCCATGATTTTGAAACGTTATTTGTGTGTATTTTCATTCAAAGAAACGAATACACTTTTTTTTAAAGATGGAGAGAAGACCCAGAGACCACAAAAAATGAACTTTTCTCCAAAAAAACCCAATGTGTGAATGTGGTGTTTCTTTGTCCTTTTAAAATGTGTAGCGGTGATAGCTCAGTAAGATGGGCTATATGTTCAGTACACTCGAATCGGAAAGTTTTTGGTTCGAGCCTGGCACGGGGCGTTATTTTTTTTTCATGCAAACAACCATGTATTTTGTCAGTTTCGTTTTATGTACTGATGTATTAATATTTTGAATTTGATAAAGTTTGGTTCAGTTTGGTTCTCGAGCAAAATCATTTTTAATCTTCTAATCTATAATGTACATGAACACGTATCATGCATTTATGCATTAAATATTTTAGGTGTTTATTTTTGTGAAACATTACTAATGTTATTGTAACCCCTACATGTAGGAAAAACGGACATAAATGTTAAAATTTCACAAGGTCTTTCAAACTAATTGAAAAAAAAACCTATGGACGTGTTTGTAAAATCTGACCAGCTTTGTTCAGCCAACCAAATCATGGACATTTAAACCATAAATGTTTCGTACAAATCCTTCCTGCAGATCACTCGCCAAAAGCGCCCATCTTCTCTTAGGGTATGTCCTTTTCCAATATTTTAGACCCACCAAATTCAAACTGATTGGTCGATGCATTCATAAATGTGAGGAGGTGAAAGTTTTTTTGAACTTGTCCACACTTAAGTAAGTTTGTAACCTTACTGAACCAAACTAGCGTGGGTGGTGCATCTATGGATAACATATATTCTTTGGATGCTTTGGTCACTTATATTTCCCAGATGTATGAGTGAATATTTGCCCTTCCTGAACCAAACTAGAATTGATGATGTACATGTATCCATAGGCACTAACAATTTGCTTTGAATGTGGGATATGACCTATATTTTAAATGACCGACTAGAGTATTATAATTGTTTGGGAAGCAAAAAAAAACCAAAAAACTTAAATGGGTGATGAAGGAATGAATGCATATGACCAGACGTTGGTCTCAACTTACATCTTACGGATAAGTAATTAAAACAGGTTGGAGTTTTTGGAGCGGGTTCATTTCCAAATTACTATACACCCTACTTAAATCAATCTTGCATTGATGTTAAACTTAGGATGCGCAAAAACCTGTCAAAAATGATTTAACATTTGCTTGCCTATCGTATAACATTCGTTTATGCGATCATTGTTTGTTTGATTTTTTTTGGGGGGGGGGGATTCTGGTGTTTATTTTATTTGCAAGTGATAAGGTTAAGAACTTTTTTTTTCCAACATCACAGAATTAAAATGTCACTATTTTAAAATATATTGAAAAAATTGTAAACATAGTGAACTGTACATGGTTTTGTCTATTTTAGGAAGACCAGGAGATAGAAAATTCAACATTGATTCCATCAAATGGTATAAAATATAACACATTTGCAAACAATTAGTAAAATGTCCCAGATTTATTGCAATTGGTTAAAGTAAGCTGATTAAATCCTTCAAAGAATATTTTAGACTATGTTTACAATCTCTTGATTTAGACTCAAAAATTTTTTTTCTGAAAAAATTCAACATTAATGGTGAATATTTCAAATTTAGAAAAATAAAATGAATACTTATTTATTTCTTTTAGTACAACTTGTACCTCAAAACAAGACGAGCTAATGTTATCAGCTCGCATCACAGAGAATACTAATTCTCCTTGACAAAAACCATTGTCTTACTCATTCACATATCAAAAAACATACAGCTTTGGATTCAAAAAGCTTTATTATTGGAACAAAAACAAAGCGTTTCCATTGCATGAAACACCATGTTAGAGATTTATAAAGCACGCCGATTTAGGTGTTGGGTTCTCTTCCGTCGGCGCAAGTCGTGCCGGATGGCAACTATTCTTACACTTTACGGGATAAAAATATTCCGTGATAAAAAAAATATTTCCTGGAAGTTAAAATATTTTTTAAACCGCGTCATTTCTAGCCAGTTATTCTGGAGGGGCAATGAAACATATGAAGATAACCAACACTATTCAAGATCAGAAGTCCATAAAACAATACAAAATAGGAGCAGAGCAAACACGGACCTCCAAAACATCAGAGGTGGGATCAGGTGCAATGGAAATTAATGGTTATTATGGCAATTAAACATTAATCAAGAATGAACAGCTACAGAAGCAGGGGCACTAGAGAATGAAAAGGAGATACCAATACTGCAAGATCTGGAAAGGGTGGAGGCTTTAACGCCCGGGAAAATTTCTAGTTTATAGAAAATTAGATAAGTTCTGGTGAAAATATAAAAATCCACCATTATGTCTATCGACCTGGAGCGGCAACGCTGCGTCATTTTAACGTCGTATCAACTGGAGAAGTTTTCGCATGTGAAATATCTGTTAAATATTATACAATTATGGACTTCAGTTAGGTCGATATGTGGTTATAAGGACTCATGGCAAATGATATTGACCGAAGACACAGAAAGTGATAGCGACCGAGCCTGCGAGGTCGCTATCATTTTCTGTGTCTAAGGTCAATATCATTTGCCATGAGTCCTTATAACCACATGTAGACCGTTCACTGAAGTCCATAATAGTTATATTATATAATCACTCAAAGTGAATGCACCGACACAGTCCTAACACAACGGACTTTGCTGTCATACGTCACAATGGTGAAATTCACGTTTCTTTTATTATGACGTCACGTTCTACGTAACTTCAGTGCAGCCGAACAGCGTGTCGTGCGATATCATTTTCCGCGGACGCCCTTTCGCGTCGCTATCGCAAAAGGAGGAATATCACGTGACGTACTTTCAGCCAATGAAAACTACGAAAATAATCCCCTTATATAATATTTCTTGCTTTTGTTGATTCGGAGAATTTGTCACACGAGTATGCAAATTTTCAATGAAAGACGTTAGAAAGAAAAATATACACATTGTCTCAATAAAATTTTAGAACAACCCTTCTAAGCTTTCAAACGATATGCAGGAGAATTTGACAACTGATTCCGTTGTTTTTCCTCCATTCTCATGTTTCGTTTCATTCATGAAACAGACACGACCCTAAATTCATGCACACCACTGAGAATGTAACAAATTCATACCCAGTTATAGAAAAAGTTAGTCTGAAAAACAATCTGGTGAAATAATAGATTGTCGCAAAGAAAACTTGAGTGGCAAAGGATTCGAATCCGCTGTGTCCCCTTCACAAATTTAGTCTTAGTCTGAATGATTTTTTTTCGGGGTTTCAGAGACCTCATTTGAGGAATGAAAACGTTTCTGCGAGAGATCAAAATTTAAGCTGTAATTCTTATGAACAAACGTGTAAGGAATGTACATCTCAGATTCATTGTACTCAGTGTGGAAGCCATTCTCATCCCTAAACTCTTCACATCGAAAACCCATATTCTGTCATAGTGTGAAAAGACTGTGGTATATTTTTTTTTATTGGCATGCACTCAAATTAACTATATAGAGATGGATTCTCAGGGGAATCATGCGCAAAGGTAGTTTTGGTAGAGGGTGAACTCTTTCAAGTAGAATAGTTTAAATAGACCTTCATACTAATAAGAGCAAAAAACTTGTAAAAATTGTATCGTCTTTTTTCTTTGTTAATCATTCAAATTTACTCTTTTTAATTTTAGGCAGTAAAAGCAGTAAATGTGATTTGCCATCTCCACTGCCTTCCAAAGTAAATGTCAGCACAACCACACAAATTAATGGAATCACGCAGGACTCTTTTCGAGCAATGTCACAATGGTTTGGTAAGGAGGAGAAATGGATTGCCCTTCAACCAGTCTGGAATAAAGATAAAGTGGTCATTAAAACGACCGTTGAGGGGGCTAGAGAATACTTTGAAGAAAAACTAAAACAAATATCTGCAATAAAGGAACTTGTACACAAATCCGAATCACAAGTCGTGAAACCAAATCACAGGAGTAAGCGATTTCAAAATTTATCAAATGAACAAGACCTAGGCAACTTAGAACTGAGCACTAATGAAGGAATCATTTTGAAAGTGTACTGTGCTAACATTGTAACATTGGAAGTGGATTGTATTGTTAACGCTGGCAATGAAATCCTTGCGCATGGTGCTGGTGTATCTTTTATGATATCAAATGCCGCAGGACTTGAATTTGACAGAGAATGTGAATCCTTTGTAAAGAAAAATGGACCTCTGAAATCAGGAGCATGTTGTACTACAACATCAGGTAAACTAAGTCGTTACAAGTTTGTTATTCACACAGTTGGACCACGGTGGGGTGATTACACAGACAAAGAAAAATGTCGAGAAATCCTTAGACAGTCAATATATGGATGTCTGCAAGAAGCTACATATAGACATGTTAAGTCAATTGCTTTCCCGCCAGTCAGTACAGGTAAAACTTTTGAACAATACTCTGAATTCAATGTTTACAGTATTACAACAAAAAACGTTCAACATATTACGTTCATTTTTGTGTTTTATTTCTAGGAATATTCGGATTTCCCACAGATGTTTGTGCGGAGGAATACTTGTCAGCTGTTTTAGAATTCAGTACACATTACGGATATCAAACTGAATTAAAAGAAATACATTTCATTGACCTCAAAACAGACTTAATAGAATGCATACAGCGTGTGTTTAGAAATGGAATAAAAGGTAGGGAGATATAAATTAATGAACTCATTTGCTAATTCTAGAAGAATCTAAATCATTTGTCAAGTAATTCATGACTTTTATTTTCCCTTTTTACTGAGTTTGTATTGTTTACGACAGGGTCTGCACAAACACAGAGGTCTACAAAGATGAAGTCGACGCATGCAATTATCGTGCGTGGTGCAAGTAGAAGGACAACTGTTGACACACTTGAATTTTATTTTGACAACGCACGGAGATCAGGAGGGGGTGGTGTTACAAATATTATTATGGACAAAGACAACAAAATATTTTATGTCTCATTTAATAACGAGGAAGGTAATGATTAACGTTTCAGCACTTTATTATTTTTAGAGTTAAACATGTTTATTCAAATGAAACAATATCAATGGTTGTGCAACATTTGCAAAAAGAATTTAGATAATATTTAAATAATTATGCTTCAATAAGAATGATTAATCATTATTCCATTTGATGTTATAAATAAATACAAATAAAAAATATTCGACCTTCAAAGACATTTATAGAAACTAACAAAGAATATCTATTTTAACCTTTACTGATAATACGTTTAAGTCATGGATTAAAAAAGTAAAATAGCAGTTTTTATGTTTTATCCGCACTCTCAAATGAGAGTTCTAAGTTTGCTTTTCGTAGATTTCAATGATTTCCTTAACAAACTACATTCAGTCCGAAACATGAAAGAAATTATTTGGAAGTCATGTAAAAAATTTAATTGCTAATATATCTCAATGAACTTGTTCCTAGCCAGAAGTAAAACAGATTTTGATGCATTTATGTTTTAGCCGTGAAAAGAGTCTTACAACGGCGACACACAATAGATGGGGCGAATCTTGACGTAAAGCTCTCTGTAAATCCGGAAGCTGATATCTCTACAAACCTGAAAGGCCTGTCGGTGATGATCTATAGGAAAAACCCCTACATAAACAAATACATGGGCGCAGACATTTTGGACACCCAAGGTTGTGCGGAGGAGAAAATGCTAGCTGGCGCGTGATTGGTCAATAAGAGAAAAGACTTGTTATGTATTTGACAAGTGAAATAAAGTTGATAAAAATTTCATATCAAGACTTGGGTTTCTTTGAGGTATATAGGAGTTACAGGTAAAAGTTTGAAGGGAGGGATGCACTTTGGTTAGAGATTTTCATTTGGTGTCAAACGCACCTAGTTGTAAACAAATGGAAATTGAAAGTAAAAGTGCAACGGCACGGTATATTTTTTCTGGCATTTTTTGTTTTCCAATATCTCGAACTTTCACGACAAA